>JAOTAY010000008.1:5301246-5347134 GCA_025629805.1 Erythroxylum baracoense | reverse complement strand
TTGAAAGTCACAATGTAGACAATCGGGTTTTTATGAAATGAAATGAGGAAAAAGTTGGTTTTAAAATATTGTGGTTTCCTTATGATTTTTATAAGTGAATTAGGATACCATATCATGTGAAGTGAATGTAGTAAGTGAATGTAGCATGCCATTATCCTAGGTTATGTACCGGAATGACCTCCGGGCTTCCCGGTGTATACCCTTCGGTAAGGGGGCGTTACATAAGAAATAAAGAACATTTTATTAGAATAAATTTGTCTGAAAACTTCTGGTTTTTAGTCAAAAATGGCATGAAAAGAAGAAATGAAGGAAGAGAACACAGCAGCACGATCGCGACTCTGCTAAAGCATGTGGAAAGTCACAATTGTGTCTCAGCACGATCGTGACTCTGTTGAAAAATAATGGAAGTCACGATCATGCCTCAGCATAATCGTGACTCCGTTGTTGAGGGAAGAAAGTCACAATCGTGCACGTGCACAATCGCGACTCTGAAAAAAAAGGAGGGACTGTTTTGAAAATCCTTTGATCTTTTGTCCATAACTTCTTCTCCTGACCTCCAAATGACATGGGATTTGAACCAACATACTTGAAACACATATTTCTACATCTCCACAAAAAATTATAGCCATGTGAAATCATTTGGGATAAATTGAGTGATAAATTTAAGACAAAATTGATGAGGAGTTCTGGAATTTCATAACTGGAGTATTTTCACTGAACATATATTTTGGTATTTTAGACATAACGTGTTTTGTGGTTATCAAAATGGAATGATTCTTAATTTGAAGAAACCTAGAGACATAGGGCTATAAATTTTAATTCTATCTCTAATAATTTCAAAATCTGGCTTAAAATTAAGTCTTGGCTTAGGCTATATCACTACCAAAGGTAGAAATCATATCCTGTAGTTATCAAATAAACCTTTTTGATGTAGGCTGAATCAGACAAAACTGTCTTCAAAAACGTTGTAACAATTCTCTTAACTTTCAATTTATATAAATTTTGTAATTTTTGGATATTGGAATTGAGAGATATGAGTTGTACAACTTGATAGCATGATCATGCATTAGTTGAATTTCTAATGTGCTTAGTCTATAGTATTTAGAGCATAACTTTCAGAGTACTAAACTGAATTGAATAATCTTAGAGTCATTAGAAACTTAAGAGGTAGGAGAGTGATTTTCTAGAAGAAAGTATTGCCAAATTATTTCATTTCCGTGGTCAAATTGATCATGAACAGTAGACTCGAAGGTATATTCAAAACAAATCTGAATTGACGAAATGAGCTATGAATTTCGATTGTAATGGTTTTATTAAAGTATAAACCATAAGTATAAATGATACTTATGTAAGTTTGGAAATATGAATGTTTGCGTGACAAGAATAATAGAGCAATACCTAGGATTATCATTCAACATGCATTGTGCACATTTCATAAACATACACGTGTATTAACAAATACTTATAATTTTGCAAAAGTGTGATATGTGTATACTACTTGATATAGAGGAGCACTTGGAACGTCAACATCGAAATGTTGCTAGAACTTCCAGTCATAAGCTTCGGGAGCAACCTATGAGTAACGTAGATGGTCTCACTCAATTAATTGTTTGTTGTATATTATGTTTGAATTATCGAATGAATGTGATTTGATTGTGTTGATTCTGGACAATGAAGGTCTGATGATTCCGATAAAAGAATGTGATATTAAAGTGCTACTTATATGTAAATGTGAAGAACTAAATGCTTCATAACATGATTGATTGATTATGAGAGATGCATTCCATACATGAATGCATGGCCAGATAATGAGAGTTGTGACCTGAGTAGCCACTGAAAATGAGCTGAAAGCTCCAAATGTGATTAAAAGCCAAAGACTCACTATGTAAAATGAGTCTATATCCCTAACAGATAAGGGATAGTATAAATGAGCCCGGTATCCACAATAGATACGAGACAATTTAGGCACTCGGTCACAACAATGCAATAATTAGAAAAGAGTCACATGAGCATTTCCTATACATTTTTAATAAGTATGTTTGATTGTTTGAAATGCAAAATTGTCTTACCCTTAAATGAGAATGTGAGATATGATCATTTATGAAAAATGCAAAGATGTGAATTATATGTTATATGTGATGTGTTGTATGAATTGAGTGAGCCATCGATGATGGTTATCTCATTGAGTTCGCAAAACTCACCCAAAATTGTACGTTGACATTTCAGGACCGAGAGAGGATTTTAGCTACTGAGAGACGCTACAAGAGGTATAGTCTTGTACTTTTGAGAAGAAGAAGAAATGGCTCAAAGGTCGGTCAGCTAGGATTGGAAGGATTAGATAAACTTTTTGTATATTTTCCTCTTTCATATAGCATATTTTGTATTAGGATATGATGATGTACATGTATGGGTGTTTAAAAAGGTATAATGTAAATACGTTCAGATTTATGAAATGAAATGAAGAATACAACTTGGAAATTGGTTCCAAAATTTGGTGACTTTTATGTATAATAGTGGATGCCATGATTAAGTTAGATATATTGCCATGTTATAAAGTGAAGGTGAGATAGTTAACACGTCATTATTATAGATTATATACTAGAATATCCATAGGGTGTTCCGGTATGTAATTTATAATAATGGGGTGTTTCATCAACTCCACTTCTGGTGCCTGCACAATAAAAGGTAACATCCAATTAGTACTAACGGGCAATTCTAAAATGCGAGGGACATACCTGCCAAAAGGACTTGTCTCAAGTGCCCAAATTGCTTCCTTTATGTCCTCCCCAAACTCGAACTTTCATTGCTAATAACCAGACATCTTTTGCTAATGAGGTAGTCAAGGCTACCTCCAAAGGGTCACCTGTAGAAAGAAGGGACCAATGCTCCACCAAAGAGTCAAGAATATCTACCTTGGCGACTGACTCACAATATGATGGATAGCACATGACATCAAAGATATTGAAACGAATGACCTTGCCATTGAACTCTATAGTCAACACCCCACTCTGTACATCAATTTTTATCCAAGATGTCTTCAAAATGGCCTGCCTAATAAAATTATCGACACATAAAAATCTAAAGGGAAAACAAGGTCGTTAACCTACACCAAAACATCCTCAATAACCCCCTCAGGGTATGCGTTAGATCTATCAGCCAATTGAATGATAACACGGGTATCCTTTATTGAACCAAGATTAAATGCTTTAAAAATAGATAAAGGTATAACATTGATCGAAGGTCCTAAGTTTAACATACATCTCTTATACCTCATGTTACCGATCTTACAAGGAATGGTAAAAATACCTAGATCCTTGCACTTAGTGGGTAACTTCCTCTATAAACTGCTGACACATTGCCCCCTACACTTATCTTCTCATCACTCTTTAGCTTTCATTTGTTGGTGCACAGCTTCCATTTGTTGGTGCATAGCTCCTTTACAAATTAATCATATCGCAAAACTTGCTTAATTGCTTCCAAAAGAGGGATATTAACTTCCACCTTGTGAAAGACCTCCAATATTTCCTTTTCCTTTTCCCTTTCCTTTTCGTTTTCTTACTGCTTATTCTTTGCTAAACTTCTTGGAAATGGAACAAGAGGTGAATCATTGAAAATAGGGTGTGAAGTACTTACCTGAGGATGGCAATCTTCCTTCTTCTTTGTTAGCTCAGTTTCTTCCTCTTCTTCTTTCTCCTTCCCCTTCCTTAGTCCTTGTACCTCCTTGCCACTTCTCAAGGTAATAACATAAGAGTCTCTCTTGGGTTCCTTTCAGGTTAATTAGGTAACCTTATGGAACTTTGGGTTTATAGCCTTCCCACGGCATCCGCTAACTAATTGACCTAATTTTCCAAATTCTTCAAACCACTCCTCACTTCCTGTTGAAATTGAAGTGTGTTATATGCTAAGCTATTGACAATTTCCTTTAAGGACATACCTCCAGCTTATTGTTGTTGTTGTGGTTATGGAGGCGGTGGCCTTGGCTGAAACTGTGACTAACTTTGATGGAAACATGGTGGTGTATGGAATCCTTGTTGCTACTACTGATAATTGGGTTGGCGTGCATTAGAACTGCTTCTGTACTGTGGGTTCCCATACCTAAAGTTGGGATGATCCTTCCAACCTAGATTATAAGTGGAGTAAAAAGGGTCATATCTCCTTTGTTATCCTTGGAACCCCCCAACTGCGTTGACGTGCTGGTCATCCTACAAGGAAGGGCATGCATCTGTGGGATGGTCAGCTAATGTACAAATATCATATACCTTGGTAGGCCCCTTCCCTATCACTGCTTACTGCACTAAGGAAGTCATATTTGTAAATTGGAGTTGGAGACCTCCTTCACCTGCTTTGTCGAGGAGGAAACATTATTACGATTGCCCTAATAGTCATACAAAGACTACCTTGTGTCTTGTCGAATGCTATAGATCTCTTTCCTGATGTTAGCGGTTCTTAAGGAAGGGAAGAACTGCTATAGAAATGCCTGCTCCCATGTATTGACCAAGCCCGCCGGCAAGTCATACAACCTCTCTTTGGCTACATCTACTAAGGCAAAAGGAAATGCCTTTAGCTTGAGTTGCTTCACTGAGACTCCCATTGGCTTCATACCTGAGCATACGATGTGGAACTCCTTCAGAAACTTGTTGAGATCAGTGATGTGCCTGATCCTAGTGCGTTGATGTCATGAAAAACTGTAAAAGTAGGCAATGCATGTATCAATCTAGGTTTAATTTCAACTTCCAGCTCATTATCTGGATAACTAATACAAAGTATATTAGGGTTGAAAGAAAGAGCTACAAACTCCTTTAAGGTGCGCTGATGAGGTTCCATAATCTCCTCTATTTTGTCTGAACTCCTGTCGACTTCTTCTTCAAAAGATAAGGAAAGACCACTCTCGGGAAGGTTTCTATAGATTCCTCACTCTCTCTGACGAAATCTAGTGTGACTTGCAATAAGAGAAAAAGAAAAAGGGTTAAGTAGAGAAAATAACGATCCTTTATTTTTCCTTAGCAAATTTACGCAAACAAATGTGTTTTGAGGAATTGTGGGACATACAAACTGAAGAAAGAATAAAAAAGAGATCAGCAAAAACAAAAATAAAAACAACATAACAGAAAACTATTAACACACGCCAACTCCCAGGCAACGGCACCAAAAATTTGATAACCTATCGCTAACTACCAAATAATAAATTCCTAACTACCAAACTATGCAGTAAATGGCGAGCTAGAGTCCATCCATAGAGAGTTTGGATGTAAATGTTATTTCAAATGTTGTAAACAAAAGAAAACAAGTGAAACGAGACAATTAAGATACAAAGAACGTAAATAAAAGACAAACACAAAGCGAATTTAGAAAATACTAATAACAATGGTAAATAAGTGGGTTGGAGATATCTTCGGGCTTCCTAGATGTTCATTGATCCTTGAATCTAAACAAAAGGTACTCGCATCATGGTGTTAGCCTATAGACTCGATTAAACTCTCGAACCCTTAATTTCTCTAAAATAGGCAAAACTAATAAGCTCTAGAAATGCCCTGATCTCCACTATAACCTAGAATGGGCTCTTTAAGTTCAATAACGAAGACGCATTAGGTACTAAGAAACGACTAACTTAGGCCACCCACTTATAAGCTCAAAAGGTGTAACCTAAAGGTATGGGATTCTAGATTAGTCGATTAAGTATCCTAACAAATTCAACTAACCTATTGCTACTTTCGGGAATCACTATGGACTATTACATATCACATGCTCATCCCCTAGCCTTTAGATTATAAAGTTACCTAAAGGGTGATCAGCCCTATAAGCAATTCCTTATTCATCACATTTATCATAAATCCCAATCCAACCTAGACCTACAAGCACCAATTCAAGACAAGTTCAACTCTATTCTCACAATTTCCATCCTTTCATCCTTAAAATATCTCCAAACACCTAAGTAGTCTAGCCACGTATGTTCATATTAAGCACAATAGACATTAAGTAAACGCCCATACTTAATTAAATAAAACCAACGCTAGATATGATAAATGAAGTGATAAAAACCAAAATTCAACACTAACTTAATAGAGATCAAAACTCTTTATGCTAAAAAAGGACTAATCCCCAAATTACAAACTCTAAACTAATTACATCAAAATGAAAATTCCAGCACACACAACTTTCGCAAAACCCAAATTAATTTAAGAACAAGTTAATCAAGAGCATCACAAATAAGCAAAAACTCAGAACATAAACCATTAAACATTCAAATACCCACTAATTTCATATCTGAAAAGAAATCACATAAATAAACTCAAACAACCAAGATTAAAGCTGGAAAAATGAAGGAATAAAGCATCCATTGATCTAACATAAAGGTTCCCAACAAAATTCATGAATTTTAGCTATAAAATCCATTAAACATTCATTCTAAATATCCTAGAACATGTAAAAACGTGATTAACACTAAGAAAGCTTTAAACTAATGGAATAAATATTAAGAGATTCGGACATATGAAAATAAAGCAGTGAAACTAAAAGAAAATATCTACTTATGGAGAGGAACGAATGAACAACCGAATATAGCTAAAAATCAATGAAAAAGCTAAGACAAAATGGAGTGAAGAAAACGATGTAGCTGTCTCTACGGTGGAGAGTCTCTCCTGGAAAGCTAGCTTCAAGCCGCCACCTTGCCAAAAAGCGTTGAAGTCGTAACCATCATTTTTCTACTCTTCTCCACGCTACAACTGCTGCTCTCTCCTCCTTTTCTCCTTTTTTTTCTCTGCTACTGTTCTATATATCCCATTTATTTGTTGGTCCACCTCTATCGTTCATGCTACTCGTTACTATGCATTTTAGATAAAATGCATCTGCACTACATATTGAACGTCTGTGTTTCACCTTCTGCCTTATCCTCCTGCATTGAGTTTTGGTTCATGCCTCCAGTTGCTATTTTGTCATTTCTGTTCAACGTCACACATATGTTGCTTACATGTTGGCCCAAATTTGTTATCTTCTTCTGCTGGTGTTTTGTTCTCATTGTACTGTTGTTTTCTGCTCTTTGCCTCCAAACTGGTGCGTTTGAGGTTGTGGTCTTTTTCTTCTGCCATATCCCATGTTGTTATTCTATGATTTTATGAATTAGTTTCTGGTCCACCTATAGTGTTCACGCACTTATCCACGCCAGCCACTCTGCGCTATTGTTCCGTATGATTTTATGATTTAATTCTTGGTCCAAGCATATTATTCACGCCCCTTAAAAATGTCCCTTCTTTTAGCATGAATGACTTTGTTTACGTTAAACGCAAATCATTGCATGTGTTTGTTGGCTTTGTCTTGACTCTCCCCATGCTTCTGTTACGTCTGCGTTTCTTTCCTTTGGACTGTGAGTTTTGGTGCCTTGGTTTGGACTGGTGCTGCGTCGTTTAATTTTTTGGATGTCCTTAGCGTGTGTTGCATTTTGCTACTGGCCAATGACATCGTTTCTCCTTTACTGCACCTGAGTTTTGGTTGCTACATTATCATTCCTTACTCCTTCCCACTTTCTAGCCTTATACATTTAATTCATGTGAAGAACCATGCATAGCTCATGCACAGCTCACAACTTCGTCTTATCATTCCTGTTGTTGCTTTGCTTCTTTGGCATGGACTGCTCCTTTATCCATTAAACTTTACCGTCCATCATCCTCTGCTATGCTACCATTAAATCACATTCTTGCATGCAAAAACATGCATGTAAGTGATGAATTTCTACTTCCTTATGCCTCCAAGTCCATTAAATATGTTGTCAATTAAATCACTATCTTGCATGGATGTCGTAAGTGAGTGATTCTTCTCCTTTTCGCATATATTTTTGTTCAATCCTTTAATCTATATGTAAACATAAAATGAACACAAATTACATATCTAAACACAACAATAGGATTGAAAAGATATTGAAATGCATAAGAAAATAAAAGATAATTCAATCCTATCAGTGATGTTGATACATTACATATTGCTTTAACATAAGGGGAGTTTACTTAAAATCAGTTATTTTCTCCAATGTCATCAAATATTTTATGATTTATCATAAAGGGGAAGATTATTGACCAAGTGAGGTTTAAACCAAATGATTTTGATGATAATAAAATATATCATCATTAATACATTTATTTTTAGTGATATTAGTAACTTAATTATAATATAAACAATCAATATGTGAATTATAAAGTCTAACAGAAGGGCAAAGTAAGAAAATGAGTCTATTGAATAAATTAAACAATCATCGAATAGATAAAATAAGCAAAATGGAGTATATATGCATTTCAATTGAAGAATGAAGAATAAGGGTGAATAAAGCATATCAAGACTTAATCAAATCTTAGTAGTCCTTCTTGTGATCTTATCCTGATAATTTTAATTAATATGAAGACTTAATCAAATTATTGTAATTCTTCTAGTAATCTTATAAGATACTTTACCTGTAATAAAGTAAGATTATTGGATGAGTTCCTTTTCATCCATAATAAAGAAGATATTGTGCAGAGAATTGTTCTTCATCCATTAAAAGAAGAACATAATAAATTCTCGAGTAAAATTTATGGAATAAATATAGGCCAAGAGTTTTTAGTCAAATCACTATAAATCAAATTTGTTTCTCTTTTGTCTACTCTTTTTTATTTGTGACTAATTTGTTATTATCATATGTGAATTTGCTAAAATAATTTATTAGAATAAACGATTCATTTATTAATTTACTGATAAGTAAAAAAAGTAAACAAACAATTGACTTCCCCTCTTATGTGCTATTCAGAGAACATATATTGACTAAGAATAAGTGGAGAGACATGTTCCAATGGTGCTATAACAGAAACATTGCTTCTAAAATGTGTATGGTTATGTATATTATCATCAGCATAAAGTTTATATGTACATGTTATCATGTATATATCAGAGAGACAGAGTAAAAATGCTTCAGCAGCTTAGTAGAAAAAAATGATTTTTTTTCTCCTCATCACATTACAATGTTATGCTAAGCCCATAAGCTACAAACTTTGATGCTCAATGCACTTAATATCTCTGATTTTGTTGTACTATCTAGTGCACTTGCAGCCTTATCAAAAAGCTTGAAGGAACAAAAATCAAGTTAAGGGAGAAAGCGATATCAATTTATAAAAAATCACCAGCATCAAGAATTCGAACTGTAAAAATCTTACCAATACATAATCAATCCATCATCTTCTTCTTTTGCTACTATTATTATTAGTAATAATATAATTAAATACTGTTGTTTTTGGATTTGTAGAAATTGATGAGTGATGTTGCTGTTGCTGCCTCCTCCGAGATGCCATCAGATATTTATCGGAGACTCCAAAAGAATGGAAGAAGATGATAAGTAGATCTTATCTTCTCCTTTGATGATAGATTGTAAACGCTAACAACCCAACTTAATTCAATATTTGCATTAACTTGTTTTATATTTTTTTCCGTTTTCTGCAAATGTCAACTCAACCTCCTTTTGCCTATTTCTCTTGCCCTCCTTACCTCATGTGAAGAGCTGAGCTACAAGCATCTCTTCTTTCACTAAATTAAATTAAACAATTGATTGAGTTGAAAAGGAACTTTATTTTATTTAAATTTTAGGTTAGATTTTGAAATTTCGGGTATGTTGATTGCTCTTCAGTCTTTTACAATGAAACCTTCTACACTTGGTCTTAGCCCACAGGAGGTGCTTCCAGCTTGTCATCTTCAACAACGACAAAACACAACTGATGCATGCACTACCTCTCTGCTTCTGCGTCACAGTGAGTCAAAGCTCATGTTCATTAACTACCTTTCACGCAACGTAGTCCTTGAGTCCTTGAATCCTTGTCTTTCTTCCCACCTAATGTGGGACTCAGTTGCGAACTGAAGATCTTGAAGATAATCTACAGCTCCAATAAGTTGATTTTCTTTCAAATAGCGAGATGAGACTGTCGCAAATGAAAAGTGATGTAAGGAGAGGACAGAGATAGTTTCTAAGAGAGAGATTGTTTCTGTAGGGTAGTTTCTTGATTTTATTTTACTTTGTTATGGTCAAAATATCTGGTTCTGTTGAAGATTTTCTTTGATTTTCAGTTTATCTGTAAGCCTATATAAAGGCATGATCAGATAGAATAAATATTGAAATAACATACAGAAAATACGTTGATCTTTCTTGCTCACTTTTTCCTATCATTTTTTGTTTAAAATTCTAACATGATATCAGAGCCAAGTTCTGGACTTATGAGTTAGAAAGAAAAATCCTTCAGATATAAAACTATAGCCTCTAATAACACAGTACCTTTTGTTCCCCTCAATTTAAATGGTGAAAACTATCAAGTTTGGGCTGTCAAAATGAAATCTCACTTGAGAGGGCTTGGTTTGTGGCAGTGGGTTGATATTGTAAGAGAACTACCATCTTTAGGAAACAAACCAACGCTCAATCAAATTAGAGCCCATGAAGAAGAAGAAGCAAAAGCTCCAAGAGCATTATCATTGATTCATACTGCTTTGTCAGAAATAGTTTTCACGAGAATTATGACTTGTGAAACAGCTAAGGAAGCTTGGGACATGCTGAAAGAATTACATCAGGGCAATGATAGGACAAGAAGGATGAAAGTGTTGAATCTCAAAAGAGATTTTGAGACTTTAAGCATGAAGGAGCAGGAGACCATACGGGAATATTCTGATAGGTTGATGAAGGTGGTGAATAAAATTCGATTGTTAGGTGAAGATATACCAGACAGCAGGATTGTGGATAAGATGCTTATAAGTCTGCCTGAACGATTTGAGGCAAAAATTTCATCTCTTGAAGATTCAAAAGATATCAGTCAAATAACCTTTTCAGAATTAATCGATGCCTTGTAGGCTCAGGAGCAAAAAAGGGTCATGAGGAAAGTTGGAACTGAGCAAATTGATGAAAGAGCTCTTCTAGCCAAATCGTCAAAAGGAAAAGATAAAATTCCTAAATGTAATCATTGCAAGAAATAGGGGCATAAAGAGAAAGATTGTTGGCATAAAGGAAAACCTCAATGTTTCAACTGTAAAAGATTTGGACACCTACAGAAAGATTGCAGCTTAAAAAAGGAACAAACAAATATGTTGGAGTTGGTTGATGAAGAAACTCTTTTTTGAAAGTTGGTGAGAAGTGCACCGAGATGTGTTTGGAGAGACGTGCTCCAATGATTGCAGGTTGGTGAGAAGGGCATCAACAGAATGATGAGAAGTGCATCAATTGGTGAAAAGAAGTGCTTCACAGAATATTCTGAAGATGGGGAGATGTGCTCTAGAAAATTTGAATGTCCAACTTTGAATCAAGAGTAGCTGTTGGAAGTTGATTCAAAGTTTGAATTAGTCTTTAAGTTATTTTAGTCCTGCAGATTTTGTAGGGTAGTTTCCTAATTTATTCTACTTTGTTATGGCCAAAATATCTGGTTCTGTTGAAGATTTTCTTTGATTTTCAGTTTATCTGTAAGTTTATATAAAGACATGATCAAATAGAATAAATTGAAATAACATACAAAAAATACGTTGATCTTTCTTGCTCACTTTTTCCTATCGTTTCTTGTTCAAAGTTTCAACAATTCTATGGAGAAATGATCAAAAATTACAACAAAAGCGAACTGAGATAATGACAGGTCCACATACTCAATTCACAATATTAAAATTAAAACATGTTAGATGTATTTTTAACAACATTTTTAAAACTCAAATTAAATATTTTTATAACGCCAATTTTTGAAAATTTTATTAAATATTAATTAACTTTTTAAATTAACATTTATTAAAAATATAAATTATCTCAAAATATTTATTATTTTATAACTATTCAGTCATTATCAACTTATATGACCTTTGATTTGCAACTTATTAAAGTGACAGTCGACAACTTCCTATCTCTTTGGACACTTTACACTATTCATACACCTTAAACTCTTACATCTTTACAATACTTTAATTGTGCGTCAACTCACCATATATCTATTATTTGTTGCAAAATACAACTCTTGTCTAATTGAGTGTACTTCTTTGGCTACATTGTCAAGGATCCCATAACCAAAATATAGCTTTTCGAGGATGACATTTGCAAAAGTGTATATCCCTAGATGATTTCAATCACTTTTAAAATTCATATTGCTTCCATATCCAAACAAGTTACTCTTCATACATGATACCAACAACCTAATTATCCTTGTCATACTACTTTGTCAACTTTGTCTCGTCTTTTATCAACTAAGTCTAATCTAATAAATACTTGTAATTCATATTTTCAAGAAAAAGCACTCATCTTTTCAGTAATAGATCTTCTGTTCCCTCTATCCTGTGCCACCTTGTGCTCAAGTTATCTCAACCATTCATTACAATAAATTAGATGGGTAGGATTGCTTAGGTGCAGAAGGCACAACGTTAAAGAAATAGACGATCTCCCTCCCATCTTTCCTTCTCTTTATCAACTCTTTATCTTCACAAAATCTTTACAACTTATTCAATAAAATATTTGGGACCCTCACCACTCTTTCTTGTTTTATCTCATAATACTTTATCATCTTCATTGGTAATTTTAATCGTTATACATAGATATTTCCTCTAACCTATAAATTCTAAGTTGTTTTCCATGTTCAATACTTTAAAGCAATCACTAAAAATCTTTTCTCCAGCACCATCAAGATTTTTCAATGCAATGGAATCCTTAAACTTATTAAAGGCGTTTTACCGAATACCTCACCACTTACAAGATATCTTATCGGGTCTCCTGTTTTCACACTCCTTAACAAAATAGCTTAATCGAATGAAAATTCTATCATATTACTAAAATTGGCATCACCATTCTCATCCATGCCTCCTTACCAAATCCTTTTAGTTTTATGTGTCATTTATTGAGATTATCTCATTAATCTCCTTCCTACTCTCGTTCTTCACTATAAATCTCTTCATAAAATCCTTTTTTACACCACAACAAAGCTTAAGGATCTAAACCTGAGCCTGGCTTGAAATTATTTATTGGAGTTTGGGTTTGACTCAAAGCACAATCGGGCCTAAGGCTCTAGGTTTGAACGCGAGCCTAATCGAACTTGAGCAGTTCGATCTAATTTGATTAATTTTATTGTTTAATTTTAAAAATGACATCATTTTATGTAAAAATTACCATTTTAGCCTGACCTGAAGCCTAATTTTTTTATAAAAAGCCAAGTTAGGCTCGAAACCCTATCAACTGAAGTATTGAAATTCAACCCATGTATTTTCTTAGGATACCCCTTTACACACAAAAGTTATCACTGCTTTGATCCTTAAACTCATAAATTAAACATCTCTCACCATGTTCACTTCATTAAGACCACTTTTCCTTATGTTAAACCTCAAATGTCTAACACTTGGGGTTGTTAAAATCTGCCAGATCCAGCCCGACCTAAAGTCAGCGATCTAATAACTTGGCTTCCGTTTGAGCTCAAAATTTTTTATTTTCAAAATTTTGAGTTAGTTTTTAAAAGTTGAAAATTTATATTCAGTTCGAGTGATCTTTACCCAAACCCTAGCCCGTTGCCAAGCCTACTAATACCCTTACCTCTTAACCCTCTTAAGTCACCTTCCCTTGCCCTTTAATCCACTTATTACAGCCCCCAACCGTCCTTAAATATATCACTTTTACTTACATCTTGCTCACTACCCTCACCACTATGCCATCCTATGATTACCTAAATTTAGGATTTTCTTGCATTTCTGTATCCTTTTCTAACCATGTTATTTACAACACCATCACCCAATGCTCTCATGATCCTTATTCAATCTCCTTCACCCAAGGGAATAAATTCACACATTGATACCAAGTCATGCTCGATGAGTTCACAACTCCCATCACAGTTAAACTTAAACCCTTACTATTTATCTATTATCCAATGTCAACACTGTTGGTTATAAATAGATTTTCTTAACTAAATATAAACTTGATAGTACTCTTGATCATTACAAAGCTCGCCTTGTTTCCAAAGTCTACCATTGGTCTCTAGGTATTAATTACATTGACACTTGTTATTAAACCAACAAGCCCTTGCATTACCCTCACTTTTGCTCTAATAAACAATTAATCCATTTGTCAATTAGACGTGCACAAATCAATCATCTTTACTATGTTTTTCATCTTTACAAAATTCTTTGTGACATTATAAGTCCCACGTACTTAGTTTCGTCGCTGAATTCAAAACCTTCTAGAGTTTCATTTAATTCCCTCTTTATTCACTCTACTGCGGCTCACACTATTTACATTCTTGTCTATATGGATGATATCTAGTTAGAGTTTCATTGTAAACATTTATCTCTTCCCTTATACATGACCTTAATGCCACCTTCTCCATTAAAAAACACCTTTACCCTCTTTATTGCTTCTTTGGTATTGAAACCATCCTTACCTCTAATGGCCACTTTCCTTACGTAAACCAAATGCATTAAGGACCTTCTTGCTCACACTCACTTTGATTCTTCTAAATATGTTTTACATCTACGACTCCTCCTTTGTCTCTCTCAAAAAACCTTTGGGGCACACCCTAACTAATTCTATTAAATGCTTTATTACAGTTCGTGCTCTTTAATACATTTGCCTTACTCGCCTTAATATTCAGTTTGCTATAAATAAAGTTTTTTCAAATCTTTCAATTTTCTTGTCGACGTTTATTAGATTACGATCAAATGGATTCTCCAATAATTGCACTTAACCCTTTACATGGCATCCACCTAATCAAAGCC
The DNA here is from genome assembly GCA_025629805.1 of Erythroxylum baracoense. Lineage (NCBI taxonomy): Eukaryota > Viridiplantae > Streptophyta > Magnoliopsida > Malpighiales > Erythroxylaceae > Erythroxylum > Erythroxylum baracoense. The sequence goes on along the minus strand of JAOTAY010000008.1, from coordinate 5,332,419 downwards.
TACCTCATCCTCATTGCCTATTATGATGTAAACTAAGTTGGCTATCTTGATGATCATTGCTCAATCTCTAGTTATTACATTTTTGGGAGTCTTGAAGTGTCAAGAAACAATTGTATATTGCTCACTTTAGCATTGAAGCTTGATAAAGAAGCATTACACTTGTCGCCGCTAAACTTTGTTAGATTAACTGGCTACTTAGAAAAATTAGATTATCTCACCTTAAAACTACATTATGATGTGACAATTTAGAAGCTACATTTCTTACTGCTGATTCTGTCCCTTATACATGAACCAAACATGCTGAGATTGATATCCACTTTATCTATGACTTTGTTGTCAAAAAGCACTCTTCTATTGGAATTTTTGGGATGAAACTTTGCAACTTAACTCATTCATTTATTCTATCTGATCGTGCCTTTATATATGCTTACAAATAAACTGAAAATCAAAGCAAATCTTCAACAAAATTAAATATTTTGAACATAATAAAGTAGAATAAAATCAGGAAACTATCCTACAGAATCTACAAGATTAAAAACAAACTAAAACCTATTCTAAAGGAATTTTAATAATTTTAAATTTTGAATTAATTTTCAACATTCCCTCTTAATTCAAATTTTCTGGAGCACTTCTCTCTATATTCAGAATATTCTGTGAAGCACTTCTCTTCACCAATTGATGCCCTTCTCATCATCCTGTTGATGCTCTTCTCACCAACCTTCAATCATTGGAGCACGTCTCTTCAAACACATCTTGGTACACTTCTCACCAACTTTCAAAAAAGAATTTCTTCATCAACCAACTCCACCATATTTGCTTGTTCCTTTTTCAATCTGCAATCTTTCTCTTTATGACCAAACTTCTCGTAATGGCCATATTGAGGAATATTTCCTTTCTTTTTTGAAGACGAAACATTTGTTTGATAGGTTCCCTCCACCATCTTTTCACTTTCCTAGTCTCTCATTACCCTTCTTTGCTCTTGAACTTGTAAAGCATTAATCACTCATAGGTTCCTCAAGATTTTTGAGAGCTCTGATACCATGTTGAAATTTTTGGAACGAAACTTTGCAACTTAACTCATTCATTTATTCTATCTGATCATTCCTTTATATAAACTTATAAATAAACTGAAAATCAAAGCAAATCTTCAATAAAATTAAATATTTTGATCATAATAAAATAGAATAAAATCAGGAAACTATTCTACATAATCTACAAGATTAAAAATAAACTAAGACTTATTCTAAAAAATTTTTAACAATTTTAAATTTTGAATTAATTTCCAACATATTAGACGTCCTTTTTGGATCTCTGTGAAACCTGTACAATTAATTATGATGTACAAAAGAAAATTTAAAGTTAATCTAAAAGAACGAGTCGTTCTTCTTCTCCTTCTATAGAACGGAGACCTCAGTTCATCATATGGATATCTCCTTCCTCTGTCTACATCTTCTAAGTTGATCTTGATATAAGTGATTAGAGCTGAAGATTCAAGTTAGGCTGCTGTTGATTACCTCTTCCCGATGAAGATGACGGTTGAGGAGGCCGAGAAGTGGAAGTCATCTCTGCACCTCCTTGTTGAGAACTGAAGCTCATCCCTGTGCTTTGATCGAACAATGTCCTTGCTTGCCATTGTTGTAGCTGTTGCCCCACCGATGTAATGTTGTGCTCTTGAAGGTTCCATGAAGACGTCACGATCTGCTCCCGTGTTTGCGTGACAGGAGGAAGAGGAGGACTGCATATTGCTTCTGGACTCCACGGTGCCTGTTGTTGACTCCACCGACCATAATTAATAGCACTACTACTGCTCCCTTGGGAGTCGAAGGCAAATGATGATAAGGTTCCTTGCATCATAGGTGTGAAATACGAAACCTCTTCAACTCTGGTTTGTGGCGGCAACCACCTGGCCTCATCTAAGCTGACTTTCATTGCGGACCATGGCGATTGCACTTCTACCCCACTGGAGAACTGATGATGATGATGTGATGGTTGAGGCTGATCAGTGTGCACATCATCGGTTCCCGTAAGAGGGTAATATGAACCAGATGGAACTTGGGCACACATGTTTTGGATGTCTCCAAGTTGCATAATTGTCGAAATAAGGTCGTCCGTGCTATCCTTGGAGCCACCCACATTTTGAGAGGAAGCACAAGTAACATCCATATAATCACTTGTAGTGCTAGTGCTTCTCTCAGTGGGATTTAAATTGGTAGTAGGAGCCCGACGACTCTGATCCTCGGCCATCTTTCCTCTGAAAGTTGTAATACCAGCTGGGGTTGAGCTAGGACTGAAGAAACTGGAAGGCATTTGAAGACATATCAGTTGTTGATGATGAACACCTCCCAGCTGAAGAGTAGATGATGGTTGATCAAAGCCGAAAGAGGAAGGTTGATTCGGAAGTTGAGCCAGTTTCCTGTTGGCGACCATTTGAGCAGTTGGTCCCAAGTCTTTTGCAAATCTCATTAGACTTTCCTGGTACCCAATTCCTGCATCGGGGTTCTAGATCAACCACCAAATGAAAATAATAATCATCATCATCATATAATATACAAGTAATAAGTACTACGTATGATATGTAGGAAATTAAACAAAAAAGTTAAGATTACAATATCCAGTAAGAGGAAATACTCACAAATCGGAGCTGTTTTTTGGGAGCATTTACTGCCGATGCAAAGCTCAACCCATCCTGGTCCACATACGAACTCTGAGGTCTATATGTTCCACGCCTCTCAATTGCAGACGCATTTCCATAGTTTGGCCCTGGAAAATTTATAACGAAATTGCCTTAGCAACGATTAATCTTATAATATTTACATGCACATACAAATAAAGATAACAAACTAAAGTAGTATTCAATCAAGTGAAGCAACAAAAAGTTACCAGATGAAGGCCAGTTTCTGGAAGCAGTAAAGGAGGGACTTGAAACATCCAATTGTTTAGGATGCTTAGAAGAAGTATGTCCTTCGCCACTTTCATGCCTTGGTCTCTTGTCAGGGCGTCTTCTCGTCCCTAAGTACTCCGACTTGAATTTCTCCGGTTCTGTTCTAAGGCTATGAAAGAGCCGTTTTGCCAGTTCACTAATAGCGCTGGCCTGAAAGTTGAGAAGATGATCAGTCATAGCAATAGAAATGTAGATATGAAACTGATGGTAGAATATTGATTAATTCTCATAAAGCCTGACCTCTGTATGAAAGACGGTGGCAGGAGAGTTAAATGTCAGAGCGTTGCTGCACATAAGAAAGACATCGCGCTGCATCCACATTTCACAATCCATTATTAAAAATTAATTGATGGTCTCCATTGCCATTTTCTTTGTGAAGCTCACCTCAAACAGTTCTAAGCGCCTGTATCTTCCTTCCCATAGCTTAGCCCTCATCGTGCCAAAATCCATCGGCTCTTTGACTACATCGTAATAGCCAGAAACCTTAATATGGAACAAATTAAAAGATAATTAACTAATAGTCATTGAAAATTTACAGGAAACACATGATCTAATGAAAAACTACTTCGTCAGAGTTGACCGGCCGTGCGAATAACTCACGAGTGTCCCTCCTGTATTAGTATCAATGATTATGTAATTAGTATCAGAAAACTAAAACCCTTTCTTCTTCCTAGAAAATAGTATTTTAAGTAAGAATAAGCACATAACATTGATACTACTTACCTTTGTAGTATATCGAGTATCAACTCGAGGGTCTGGTTCCACTTTTGAGAGGATGAACTTGGTGTTGGTTGATCTTACACAAAATTGTAAATCAGAAGATAATTAACTCATCAGGAATATAAACAAACAACTAATTTATTAGCCGAGACGTGAGACTCACCTAATCTGGTTGAGGTGTTGGTTGCTCTTGGCCTTTCTCCTTCCTGCATGAATCATGCAAATAGAACATAATAAGCGAATGGAAGACACTTAATAAAGATAAAGGTGTTAATCACATACCGCCATTTTCTTATGAAGAACTCAACTGATATAAGCTACTGATTAACTATGAAATGGGTAAGAGAAATAGAGAAAGGACCACTGCCTTAGTATGAGCATGAGAAGACATATATATACAAAGTACTGCTCTGAGTGACATAATTATGATATCTTAGTTTTCATAACTTTTCATGCTTATCATGCATGCTAAGAAATTAATGCAAATCTGGAGAAAGAAAAAGGAAGAGCAAAAAAGGAATTCAGTCATTAAGATATTAGAAAACAAAATCAGATATTCAATTTATGACAGAGAAGATAATATGTAAAACATAATTGTTCTTTTTCATAGGAATAATTAATGTGAAGGAAAGTGAATAGTAGAAGACCTGACGAAAGTGAGTAGTGGAGATTGAATGAACCACCACATCATGTAGGCTCCTGTGCTTGCTACCCCTCTTTCTCGCGGACTTTCCCTTAGTATTAGTGTTATTATTATTGGCTTTCGCTTTTGCTTTTCTTTCTAGAGCAAGAAGTCTTGCCTTTTCTTCTAAATCAGATATTCTTGCACTCCTTCTTAGCCCAGTGCTTGTCGTAATTGTTCCTTTCTGTCTTTCCATTTCTTCCTCTTTAGTTTTTTTTTCAAATAGTAATAAATGGTACCCTACACCAAATAAATTCCCAAAAAATGAAAAATATATATATCATTTATTCAATTCAATTTCATTAATTACTATTTTAATTTAAAATTAAAATTTTCTAATTTCATTTTTAATGTAATTATCTCACATCTAACAATTGAACTGCATTGTTTTCCCTTATTGGAAGCTCACAACAAGGTTTAAGTTTCCATTTGAAAGCACCGTTTATCTGTTTCAGAATGTCAGTCTTGACACTTTATATTCTTTTCATGTGATTCTTAATATTTATTGTTCAATTAATTAGAAATTAAATTTGAATGAAGGATTAGACTACAAAGAAAGGTGAGGTTATGCTATATTTGTATAGGTAGTTGACAACTAAAATAAGTGAAAGTGAGTTTTGTATATCTTTTAGAGAAACATTGGTTTCCATATTTCTCCACCTACTTTGATTTTCTAAGTAAAATTTGGTAATAATTAACGAGTATCATAGAGTTGCAATAAAAGTTATTATTTAAAAATTGGTTCAACTTACCTAAATGCAAAAATATTGAAATAATTAATTTTTCAGTTTGATTTAGTAAAAAAAATTATTGTTAAAAATCGATCAATTTATTAATTAATTATTCAATTTTTATAAACAAATTAACTTTTATGAATCAAAGTAAACCGATTAATTTTTATTTAACAATTTTATTTTTTAATTAAAATTTAAATTTTTCTATGAATAAATTTTTTTAATTACTTTTTTAATTATTTAATTTTATTACGATCTAAAACTGATTTAATCTTTTAAACTTCGAACTTTGGATTTAATTTTTAAAGCATTAATTATTAATTGATAATAACCCGAAAGGTACTCTATATCGGAAGATATCATGACAAGAGAAGACCTCATCTCACCGAGATAGATAAGGACAAATGCAAATGGTCAAAAGATTGTTACTTTTTCAAAAAACAAAAGAGAGCGCTAGAATTTCAGTTGTAAGTTGTAACCGTCAAACCTGCAGCGTCCATTCTTTCTCCTCAGTCACTCCAATTGTCCGTTACTTCTCCATACGGTCCAAAATATTAATAGTAACAAAAGAAAAGAGAAAATATATATAATCCAATTAACTTTATTAACTAATAAACACATAATTGAAAAAAAATTATTTTGAGCAAAGTAAGCACACTCTGTTCTTTTCCACTCAAAATAACAATAATTAACAAATTATTAAGAAAAAACATTTTCTTCACCGAAAAATATTTTGAAGTAACTCATTTAAAATTAGTAATTAGTAATTTTAAAAGACAAAATTAAAAAATATATTTTTATTTAAATTTCTCTCTTTTTCTTAACTGTTTCAAATTTTCTCTCTTAATCATTTCAAATGTACTCATTTTTGCAGAAAAACCTTTTTCTAGTGTCAAAACATCTCTTAACCTTTTAATAGTTACAGCTCAACCATCAATAGATCAACTCAACATAGATTTCTGTAGCTGCAGAAATAAACTAAAAGCTACCAACCACAAGAAGAAAGACAATCATACAAGCTCATCAGAACATGGATTTAATGAAAGAGAGAAAGCATACCAACGTATAAATACATAGATCTAGTCAAACTAAAGAGAATAAAAGATCAAATAAGAGTTAAAACAAGCACAGTTTTGCATATGAACTCCAAGAAAAAGTGGGTCCACAACTGCATGCATGAACCACCATCCCTGTAAAAGACTTGGATCTGTATTCTAACCTGCTGAATAACTTTAAAAAACAGGTAAGGACTACTGTGAATCTACAACTATTAGAATAATTAGATCAAAGAGTTAAGAAGAAACTTCAAGCAAACTGTTGAAAGTATCACTAAAACTAACACAAACCATGGATCAAGTACAACAGAAGGCACAATAGAGTAACTTACTAAATCAGCTCTCTTACCAACAAGGAAAGGAAGTAGTTAACAGGCTTCAAAGATAAGAAAGCTCCTAATACAGGGAAAACTATCTAATGCTTCTTCCTCAGAGAACCTTGCTTCCTGTATTGACCATTGAAAGGATACTTCACACTGTCCAAACACTAACACACCACTCATTTTATACACACATTATGAACCCCTTGTCGGTGAGACATTAGCACTACGTGGAACGCTCAAATTGCCAATTGTACGATGATTAAATCTTGAAAATTGTCTTTTCCATTTCAAATGAATCTATCAACTTATTTAGAAAATAACGCCATTATACATAAGGACAAATCTAACAAGGCAAGCTTTAAAACATATTCCAAAAACCATAGCATTCATTAACTAGTCTAACCTTCTCATACCTGACAACATGAAATCCTCGTGCAATGAGGTAGACTTTAAAACAGTATTCATAGTAGATGCAGAGAATTAGTAAAATTTATATCGTAAAACAAGTGAAATAAGCTTATCATGCTTGCATAAGAAAATGATATATAGTTCTATCTTTCCGATGTAATGTGTCCATGGTGTTACACGGTTGAAGCATTATCCTTCAGGCATGCCTGCAAAGATGCAATAGTGCACAAAACAAATTTTCAACAAGCAAAAAGTAACCAAATATAACTTGACATCATTCGTGGATAGAAATTTTGCATATATTTTGGGAATGGTAACAAGAGAATGATCAAACTACAAAACTGAAAATTCTTTATTGGCAACTCAATCTCAAGTAGGTAGCCAATTAAGGTCCACCTACAGTATGTACATGGCTGAGTCTATGATTGACCAATTTGTATATGTATCTCGCCATAGGTCAGCTGTAGACAGCTTTGTACATATATGGTATTCCTTCGAGACCTGACTAATTTAAATCCTAACACCAAACCGCCACTTAGACTCATCAACCAATCTTAGCATAGAAAGGTTTCTTTCTATCTGCTACAGAGCTACTTCCCGGTATAATGCACAAAGAACAGGTGAAAAAAGATACTGAATGGGAATGTATCATTCATGCCTCTAATTTAATGGCCGAATCAATTGAATCGACAGCACTGTTTTGTTGAGTCCAAAGTTGAGCATATCTTCCCGCCTTGGTCAATAGAATTTCATGTGGTCCTTGTTCAACCACCTTCCCATTTTCTAGAACAATTATCTGCAAATTACATTGAAACATAGAAGCAAGACTAAATGCACTGGACTACTAGGGATTGAACAATATCAGAATACATCACAAGGTGCTCAAGACAATCTGAAAATCATCGAGAACTCTAATCACTATTGGATCATATTTAACATCACCAGTTTTGCTGGAAAATTCAAATAGAGAATTTTTTAAGATCAAGAGAAATGCATCCAGTTTGTTAAAAAAACTGTAATAACAACATCAAGTATTACGCCATATCACATCATATGCAACTTTGTGTCACCAAGTAGGGCATAGCTAAAAAAAGGGTGGTATTTTCATGCCCTAATGATATAGTTAGAATGTTGTTTACAGTGACTAAGAAGAAGTGGAGAGACGTGTTTCAATGGCGATGTAAGAGAGACATTGCTTCTAAAAAGTGTATGGTTGTATATATTCTCATCAGCATAAACATATGCACGTGCATATTAGCATATTTCAGAGAGGCAGCAACAAAATCCTTAAGTAGCAGTGAAGGTGTTTCAGGAACTTAGCAGAAAGACATCATTTTTTCTTCAAAGAGCGTACCTCATCACACTGCATAGCTGTTGTAAGCCTATGAGCTACAAAAATCGAAGTTCGATTATTGGCTAGGGACTTCAGTGCACTTAATATCTCTGCTTCTGTTGTACTATCAAGTGCACTTGTAGCCTCATCACAAAGCCTACAGGAACAGACATCAAGTTAAGGGAGAAAATGACAATCAACCTACGAAAAATCATTAACGTCAAGCACTCCAACTGTGGCATGTTGCCAATATATATTCAATCCAGAATCATGTCTTGATATTCAAAAGCAACTGATGTCTTGTTAGATGATAAATCTATATCTTCTTATTTGACAACTAGTAGAATAATGCAATTAATGCCAGTACCAATGTGAGTCTGAACCAACCCTTTTAATATGGAGTTTTAGAAGCTATTCCAACTAGGAAACACTGAGGCAATGAATTAAAGAGTTTGGAGATTCAGCCAAAAACAAGATGTAGTCCATACATTTGAAGCTAGCATATGAAATAAGACATGATCATATTACTCTTCATTTGGTAAACATCTTATATCTGCTGCCTACTGAAATGATATTGTGGAGACTTTTTCTTAATTACGGTAACTCCTTTTGTCACAAACAAACTATGATTGTTGCACACTAATGGTACAAAGGCATGGGGAAAAAGTCAGTTCGATTGCCAATATTTGACCAATAGCATTCACTAAGCTTTGTAAAAAGATGGCCAACACAAAAGGTGGAAGTATTTATAAGCTGAATCAAATAGATAAGCGGAGTCCTTACAGTATAGTAGGTGCTTTCAAGAATGCGCGAGCCAATGCCACACGCTGCTTCTCACCACCACTTAACTGAATGGAAAAGTTGTCTGTTAAAATTTTTTACATTTTACTGACTAAAAATAAGCAGTGCAGAAGAATTAATTTATCAAGTATATCATCTCTATTCAAATATTTCATAGACCAGCTAACTCTACAAGATAACAAGAAAATTAAATAACGTGCTCTGTAATTTTCTTAACCATTAAATTTCAATTTCTAAATTCTGAAGGCATTTTAGTGATCTTTCTACTGATTGAGGAGAATGAGCTGTATGCCTCCATAAAATAAATAGGCCATAGAACTCTCTATTATGGAGGATTTGTCATATAAGACAAGTGTGCTGTATAGCCCATATCATGGATATACTAATCAGACCAAAAAGGTAAAATGATTGTCTAGACCATATCTCTGAAACAATCCAAATGGATCAGAAATAATTCACTTTTGAAAATTTTTAATCAACAATAATAAGCCTCTCACCTTGAGCCCGCGTTCCCCTACCACAGTAGCATATTTGTCAGGGAAGTTCATGATAGTGTCATGAATTGCTGCACGTTGAGCGGCATCATATACCTGAGAGAAAAAAAACAACTGAGGCTAAAATTCTACAAACATTATGTTTGGAAACTTATGAACTGCATGAAATGGAAGAGATGCACTTCTTCTTCAGTAGCTGAAAGATGGCCATAGTGAATGTTGTGAAATATTGTATCATTGAAAAGTACCTGCAGATTGAACAACTATGTGTTAGCCCACGACGTTTAAAAGCTGGGAGATCTCTGGAAAGATTTGTTATTTATGTAATCATATCTAAAAAGAAAAAACAACTTGAATTACTCCTCTCAGCTTACTGTATCTTGAGGAACAACACCAATTGATCTACGTAAACTGTCCAAAGTGACATCTCGAATGTCTTGACCATCAATTCTTATCTGTCAAGTACACCAACTTTCACTCTTCAGCATATCAAATATGCAAAGAAAGTTCATATAAATGGGAGAAAATAACCATGGGTCACTTCCTCCACATACTTGAACTGTACCTTCAAATCTCAGACTAGTTTATCCAGTAGTAGAAGAGTTAACAAGAAGGAATAATTATGAAAACAACAAAGACTAAGAAAAAATTTGCAGTCAATTCCTATGCCAAGGATCAAAAGGGTAAAGAGAGGGTAAACAAACTTGAAACATGTCATACTAGGGTTCAGTTCTTACATTTCCACAATCAGCGTCAAAAAATCTGAAGAGCAATCTAAGAATGGTCGACTTGCCTGCAAGTACAAGCCAATTAAGGAAAATTAATAGTGACCAGTAACAATGTTTATCACATTCCATGGTTAAGTGCAAAAGCATTGCTTTAGTATCAGCACATCACTGAATTGAAGATGGTGCTAAGGTGCAATATTAGGCAGCCTCAACCCCAGCCAAAGGGTTGGGGCTGGACTCTTTACCCGGCTGGGAGTCTTTAAGAGTGCTTTAGTTATTAGTGTAGTTAACTCAGTGGCTCCACTTGTACAAAAAAGAGAGCAAGCAAAAGATAGTTGCCCCATAATGATCTGCAGATGAAAACTTACAAATGGAAAAGATATTTGCATTGCTTGCTCATTTACAATGTGCAAGTCAATCATCAAACATGAACCAACATTCAGTTATCTGATGTCAAATGATAAAATAGCTGATACATAGGCTTAAATTTTGAATATATGAGATCACAGAAGCCAACCAGTTTAGCACTCCTTCCATGGTTGCACAACATTTCACAAATAGGACCAGCCCCTTCCAACACCAAAATCGAAAGAAGAAAAAACACAAGAAACTAGTCATAGGGAGAAACACAGGAATAACATAAACCTTACCGCTACCACTAGTTCCAACAATAGCAACACTTTTTCCTGCTGGAACAACGAAGGATATGCCATCAAGAATCTTTCTTTCCATCAGGTAACTGTTACAAGTTGGACAAGCATAAAACACAATTAACAAGCAATGGCTTCCCAAACAATAGAAGTACTCAAATATTCCTAAAGAAACATAAACAAAAAAGTGAAAAAAAATAAAAGAATGCAAAACTTCAGTTACTAAATATTGACACATCAAACCAACTCCACACTTTCCACTTAAAAGGAAGCACGTGATACCCATACACAGAAGCCCACACAGCTACGAAGAAGTGTTTTTATCTGTTTTTGTATGTTTTCTTGGATGCTATTATGGTGTTGGAAAATTGCGAATAAGAACCACAGCACAGCAATGAGGGATGGCCATTTAAGAAAATTCAATGTTTGTGTTCTAAGAGGTGTTCTAAGAAAGTAGAAGTTGTACTAGTTTAGGGAACATGTTTATTGTAGTTTTGACTGATCAAAGATCTATAATAAGCACAAACATCTAGCTAAATCAACACAATCACTAAGGCCCAACTGCAAAAATACAGAAAAATATGGTATATTTTAACCTTGAATAACAGTAAGTCCCATCATGCACATGCATGTGTATTCATTCACCTGTGCTTATGTGATACATATATTTTGATATATATATATATATATAGAGAGAGAGAGAGAGAGAGAGATTTTCATCAGCATGGTTAAAAATAAAACAATTAAATTCCCAAGATTCGAGTACAATAACAAGCACAGCATGCAAGCATGTTTAACTTATTCTCTGCTACTTAGCTAAACCTTTACGAGTCTAGGTAAGAACAAACACAAGTTTACCCAGGCAGAGCGATACTGAGTTGATAATTCATCAGTGTTATTATATATGACCTCTGATGTAGAGCGGACAGAAGACTACCCTATCTATTATTTCAAATTGTTTTTCTTAATTCCAGCCCTAAATTCAAAGATCCAGTAGTTCATATTTTCAATTTATACAGTCTGTATAATCTTCTATTTGTCCCCTAATTGTAATTCAACTAGCTTAAACAATAGAATCCAGCCATTCATGCGTTTTGGCGGACCAACAGACTACCAAGAAATCAGAGTGGAAGAGAAAAACCAATATACCTGAAATGCACATTGTCAAAGCAAACACTGCCCCCATTTAAATGTAAAGCTTTTGCATCAGCTTTATCTCTAATCTCGGCCCTTTCCTACAAGATGTATCAAATAACTAAAAATCATGCAACGTATAGAAACTTCCAATATGCAGATTTTAAAACAGGAACAACGCTAAAAGGTGACAATCTTGATTCAATCTTGATTCAATTTTGTCCCTTCAAAAGTAAATTACAGAAGGATTTGCTAGCCAGCATGAAAATAGTGAACAGAACCTCAAAGAGAGAGAAAATAATGGCCATTTATTCAACTGCAACAAACCATAAGGCATTCTTGAAATACCTCAAGTAATTGAAACATGGATTTCATGTCAACAAGACTCTGCACAGTCTCACGATAAACACTGCCAAGGAAGTTGAGTGGGAGAGATAGCTGGAATAGAAGCCCATTTACCATTACCTGCATTTTCAAATGTTATATATAATTTTTCTGACTATAGGCACCACAGCAAAAAACTCAAGTTTGCTAATTAAGTAACTATTTAAACAAGTTTACCAGATCACCAACTGTCATGTGACCATTCATAATCCCGTGGGAACATAGCACCATAGCAGTTGATAGAGCCATGCTAAATATGACATTTTGGCCAAAATTCAGAAAGGCAAGACTTCGTTGTGTTTTCAGGGCCGCATCCTCATACTCTGACACATGCATCATTGTGAAATAAAAAGATAGGAAGGAACTGAGTGTCTATTCATGAGACCCTAAATCCTCAAAGTGCCAAAAGATCATGCATGATATACATTCTATGAGTGTGTTGGATGTGACCGTTAATTGAATTTGTTCGCTATCACCCCAGACAATAACAAAGCACTCAGAAAAAAAAAAACAAAAGTAAGCACAATCTTCAAATTCTTGTCTTCAAAAGGTTCCTGGGTTGGAAAACCCAGGGAGAAACGTAAGTTGTACCATCAAATCTACCATGATGAAGCAAAGAGCAAAATAGGAGGCTAGTCACCACACTAAGAGGGTGGTCCACATCCAATTTATCAATTTGCCCCATCAAATATTTGTTGTTATAAAGATGTCCCCTTATTGTGGCATAATATCTCCAGCACTCCCAAGATGCATTTAAGAAATAATTAGTAAAAAACTTTGATCTTCTAACAATCAAATGTAAGTTAATTTGACAAGTGGTTCCAACTCATTCTAAAAGAAGACTATAAAATTGTGCTTAGTGATTGACGCCAACAAGATTAAGTTCAGTTTATGGAATTGGCTAATGAAGAATGGCTTTGTTGAATAGCATGTAAATGCATTGTTAACATCAGAAATTATATGTAAACACTATTAGCATCTGTATGTTTATGGTTTGTCAATGAGTTAGTTCAACTCCTAATAGTTTTCAGATTGGACAAAGGTTATTTTCAGTTTTTAACAGAAAGAAAAACATACAAGTAAAAGCATGAAGCTCAACGTACTTACTCTTTAAGAACCCATCATACTTTTCGGCTTCAAAACCTTCATTATTGAAATATTTGACAGTCTGGAAAAAGTTGGGGGTTGAAGAGAGTGAGGTAATTGCAGGGACAAGGACAGACACAAACAATGTTAAAGATCGGATACAAGGGTTTAACCATCCAATAATTAATGGACTGGAAGCATCACAAGCAGCATGTATCAAGTAATTGATAAGCAGAAAACATCCGGATAAATAAAGCACAATCTGACCTCATAATTGATGAGTGAATCAATTGCCCTTGTACTGGCATCATTATCGGCTTTATTCATGGCCTTGCGGAACTTTGTCCTCCACTGGGAATAGCAAGGAAAGTTTTGAAGAGAAAATGTTGCTCAGGAAAAGAAGTACTGTTGATCTATATATATATATATATATAAATGTATGTATGAATGTATATTCACATGTATACTCTGTGTTGCATGCAACAATATGTCTAAAAATAGCAGTGCAGATGAATCAACATTAACATCTGTAAAATAAGTTGGTTACTGAATACAAGTATTGATTGCAGGAACCTTACCCATTGGATAACTTATGAGAATTGGCTGAACATATAATTTGTAAGAATTGGTTGAATATATAATACCTGTGTCACAGACAACGTGAACATAACATATGCAGCAACTGAAAGAGAGGTGATCCATGCAAAAGGTGCTCCAAATTTGTATGCCAGTATGCCGGACACCATAGATATCTGATAAAAAAGCATTTACATAATTGACTTCAAGGTGTTATGGAATGAGAAGAACAACTACATTGATACAGCAGCATAACTTGAAAAGTTATGGGAAATTGATGGATCCAAGCAACAAGACTGGTAGGATTTATACTCAATTCCTCAAATTAAAAATACTGAGCACGCAAAAGGGCATAATCATACCTCTAAAATGGTTGGTACAACATTGAACACCATAGAGGAGAGTATGAAATTTATGGCACGACTACCACGATCAATAGTTCTATTCAATGCACCAGTTTCTCGACTGGGAATATAATAAGAAAATGTAAGAAGGAAGAACATAAGTAGTTTTTGAAGCAGCTCAGCTGAAGGCACAATGGGTTATTATAGAAGCATACCTAAGATGGTATCGCAGGTCCAGGTCATGCAAATGTGAAAACACCTGCAGTTGCAATATTAAAACTAAATAAAAAGAATGGAAATGGAACTGAGAAGAAAAAGGGAAAAAGAAAAACACAGCATTACCTTTCTAGAAACCGATCGGATTGTTCGGAGCGCTACCTTTGAGAACACAGCAGTCCTCAATTCTAGAATAAGAACAAGAAACAACAACAACAACGATAACACTAATAAGCATATAGCAGGCAGCAAAAGAGATCGAGTAACAAGTGAAAAGGGCATAGTAATAGACCGTTGAAAGCAGAAGCAGTAGAGCGGGCAATGCCATAACCAATGAGAACTGAAGCAGGGGTAGCAAAGACAGCAATGAGAGTAGAATTGGCGGAGAGGAAGGCGGGAAGAGCAGCAGCATTGGAAGTGGCAGTAGTCAACCAATCAACAGCCAGTTTGAAGAGGAAAGGGACTTGTACATTCAACACTTTAGCTCCTACAAGAAAACCCAGGGCAGTCAAGACTCTCAATTTGAACTCCGGATTATCTTTCATCCACAAGTAAGTGGCCAACGTGCGCAGTATTTTCATATCCGCTACTTGCTGATCGGATGATGATTTTGTGACCTGCTTCGACGATTTTCCATCTGAATTGAAATTGGCAGGAGCCGAGGTGGAGAACAATAGGCGTCCATTTGAAGCCGCTCTCTGTTCAAATTTCAAGTTAGCCAAAGTAGATATATATCCAAATATGCAGGAAATCCAAAAGTAGAAGACGAACCGGTCGTTGATGGTTGAAAGAAGCAGAATCGGAGAGGTAAGCATTGACAAGACCAATACTTGTTAGCTTTCTGCGCGGCTGGAAGCTTGTGGAATTCCAGAAATTAGGAGTAAATGAAGAGTATGACCTTCTGAGCAGCAACTGAAACTCAGAGCTCACAAAGTTGCTATAACTATGGTTACTCCTAGTTATAATAGGGGAAGCAAAATGAGAGGTGTAAATAGTAGGCTTCTTCCAGCGCTCAGTCCTGAGGATTGTGAGATTGCGAGCCCTAAGATACTTGGCGGCCGCCAGCGACATCTTACTGTCTAGTTATTAAAGTAGAACAAAATCGCCTTCAGTATTCTAAGAGCTCTTTTTGCCGCCGGTCATCTTATTCCTCCAAACCAACCAATTGATTGATGGTTTCTGGGACATTTTCAATCTGTTACGAAAACGGCAAGGAATTGAAGTGCTCTTCTCTCCATGTTCTTTCGATTATTTTACAATTAACCCATTGGCAGGGACATATGGCTTCTATGTATGTAAATAAAAACTTTTTACTACCCTCTTAAACGTTTTACTATTAAGGAAAGCTCGTTTATGTTTGCTTTGCCTAAGGTCCTAACAAATGGAGTGAATGACAGCCTCAAGGTTTGTCTAATTTCTGACCTGAAACAGAAACAGGATTGGTTTTTCTTTTGTTTTTTCTTGAGGTTGGTCAATTTGGACTTTCCTTCGTTATCTTGTTTCGTTTTGGTACAAAATGCTTGTTTCTCCGCCATACAAATAAAACCCAATTGGCATTTTGTGCCTACCTTTTGGCTCTTTTTCTTTCTTTTATGATGTATCTATAATCTAGTCCATCTTTTTCTCTTCTTCTCTACAATTGATTTGAGCGCGAGAATGGCAAGTATCTGCTTCCAACTGCATTATAATTGTAGTAGTAACTATGGAGGAACAGCAGGCGTGGCCAATTTTCAGGTGAAAAGGCAGCTGTCAGGCGGCAACACGAGACAACCAATGGTAGTCCATGAAACAAAAACATCATCGTCTGAGAAAAGAAAGAGGAGGGCAATCATGTGTTCTAGTGGGAGAGAAATATGGGACTTCATAGGAGGAGATTTGATACTACCGGATTTGGGGCGTTGGCTATCTGATGTTGAAGAGCACAAAGCACTTGCTATATACAGCCCACACGAGGGTGGGTACGAGGGACGTTATCTGACCAGACTAAAAAACCAGGGTTACTACTTCCTCGACCTCACTGCTCGTGGCCTTGGTGATCCGGAGACCACCCTCACCAAAGTTCATCCTGTTTGCCCTGTCTGTCTCTGTCTCTCTCCACTTTTTGGTCAATTTCTTCTATCACCATTCACTTGCATTGCTTACCATTGGCACTGAATCAACAACAACAACAACCATTCTATTTACTACACACGTAACGTAGCGCAATTCAGACATTTAACTTTACGATTATGGTGCGTACCGCAGGCCCATGTAGGAAAGCAGCCCATCGCCAGGTGGTATTATCCCCCAGAAGTCGACTATAGACTTGCGGCATTACCTCCAAATGCCAAAGGACTTGTCGTCTGGATTATTGAAGCCAAGGTAAAGTTGCCATCTTTATTATACACGAACATAAAATGAATGATATTTTCTGAATCATAGCTCCTCTACGTTGTAATTAATACAGGTTCTTTCAAAGGCTGAACTCCAGTTCCTTGCTTTGCTTCCTGCTCTCCGCCCTAAAGTCAGGGTCATCGCTGAATGTGGGAACTGGTAAATTTTCCCAATTTCTATTGCATGTTCCAATCTTGTACTATTGCTGATTTACGGTCACACTTATACAATCATTCTGTGTCAGAATACTTACAATCGTGAACAAAATGTTACTTATCCAGGAGAAAGTTTGTATGGAAACCGCTCAAAGAGATTGCCGGACTAACTGCCGTGGAAGGAGCTTGACCACCAACACCACGTTACTAAAACATGAACGGCTCCGATTTCAATACATCAAGCCCTCAGCTGCGGTTTTGCAGAAGAAGCTGATGAAGCGGTTGAAAGATTATACTTAATAGTAACACCGGTACAACTTAACTTGTGTCGTTAATGGATAATGGTGAACATGCAAATATTTACTATAAATTCTATTGGAAAATCACCATTCAGTTTCATAGGGCTTAGAATGGTCTGACCAAATGTCCTGCCAATTTACTTGCGCCTGCGAACAGTTTCGGTCTACAACTCTCAAGTGACCTTCCAATAACAGACCCAAAAAGACCAGACCACAAAGCTTTTAAAGATGAAAATTACAAAATCCCCATGCGTTGTCCTAGATAAAAGAGAGATGATTTGTTGCCAGCCCATCATCAGGCCACCAGTTGGCCATGATAACCGTGCATCTATGCTCACGAAGCCCAGACATACGCACATAACAAGGAGAAAGAGAGAGATAGAGTGAGGGAGATGCAGGGAGAGAGAGAGAGAGGGAGGACTATAATTAATTTACTTGAAAACTACACAGCTGTAACAGTGAGAATCGTATACTGCTTTCTTTTGTTGTTGGAGTTGTGTTTTCTCATATAGATTAGGATTTCCTACCTATCCTTCCACAAGAATAACATGCGAAAATTTGAAGTCAGGGACTAAACTTTGCGTTTTCCACGTCTTCTGTTGTCTAAATCAAGTAGCCTTGAGGACTGAGAAGCTGGTAATGGTGCTGAAATGCCAATGGATTCTGGAATATCAAGATTCACTCTCATTGACTGGTTTGCCATTGCACGCTTTATGTTAAGCTCGTGAAATTGCTGAATATCAAACCTTGCCTTCTCAATCTGCTCATTACACACAAAACAGCTGTTAAGTGAAATCTAAATTTTGGACAAGCATTATCCTTATCCCAATGCTAAAATGTGTGTGATAGAACCTCACCAGTTCAATGTGATGAATTGATGAATGTGCATCAGCAAGTTTTTTCTGCAATTCATCCGACTTCTTTTTCCTGTAATCCTCGTTCTCCATTTCATTTCCAATCTCACCAAGTCCTTGATACAAATCTGGAGAAGCAACAACAGCAAAATCAAAACATATTGCCAATAATCCAAGGTATACAAAGCTGGAGAAGCAACAACAGCAAAATCAAAAGGGATTGCCAATGATCCAAGGTAAACCATGAAATGAAAAGCAACGCAAAATGCATCAAATGAACACATAATGATGACCAAAGAAGTGTAGGAGACTGCCTATGATGCCAACCATCAACCTATTGATAACAACAATATTTTTATATAATAATATTACTTACTAAACAAAAATCAGACATCTGGCACCCACAATTTTGTAATTTGATCAGTTAAAAGTTAAAACCGAAGCTTCAGGAACTGCTAACCAATTACAAGCAGGAGAAAAAGTTCTTTTAATTGCATCGCTAAAGTGTCAAGTTAGAAATTTCAAAATGTTGTCTTAAAATGTGACAAATAGAACAAGCTTCAATTCCAGCTAAATGTAATGCAATCAGAATCCCTTTTTGCACCCTTTTTTTTTTTTTGTCTAAAACTTTTAAATCTTTGAAGGTAAACGGTAGATAGACCTTGAAATTGTTATACAAAAGCTGCCTTCCTCAAACAAGTAATAAAAATTACATATCAGATGAAATCAATCTAAAAGTGGTCATAGGTCGGCATTCTATGGTATACATTATAGAAGAGTCAACATGATGGTGCATTCAAGTTACGTATATGTTCATTCTACAAAACCCCCAGAAACACTGAGAACCTGTGTACTTGTAGGCTACATCACAATAAAAGCTAAATAAACTTATCAGTAAAAAAGCAGTTCATGGAGGGAACTATACTTGTCAGAATAGATAGCACCCATATCTGAGTTGGGATATCATAAAGCTTTTTGGCCAAAGTCAGAGAAGATCTCAATATCTCTCTTGCTTGTACAGTATCATGCAAGGCAAGCGCCAAGTGCCCAAGGATGGTCAGATATTGTGAAATTAGTTGAAGATTGCCCATGCTATTATGTGCAATTTGTAAACCTTTGGCCAGTCGAGCCCTGCAGAAAATTTATTATTTTAGCACAAACGAAGATACGTAGAGAGGTCCAGGAAGAATTAGGGCACAGTGCCACAATGTTTGACAAAGCATTAGTAGACTTTAAATCTGAGCAAAAGCAAATAAACTGAACATAAAGAGGAAGAAAGACAACTCATATGAACTGAAAATAGAAACACAGGGAGTAGTGAAGGAGCTATCCTGGATTAAAATCCATTTGAACTTCATAGAGCCTTTAACCACTTCTCCACTTATTCTGCTACTATACCGTTTAATCGCTTTTTATCTACCAAATCAATTGACAATTCAGGCTTTAGGGCATCATGTCCCAAATTAATTTATTCATTTTATTTTTAATGGACCACA
The DNA here is from genome assembly GCA_025629805.1 of Erythroxylum baracoense. NCBI lineage: Eukaryota > Viridiplantae > Streptophyta > Magnoliopsida > Malpighiales > Erythroxylaceae > Erythroxylum > Erythroxylum baracoense. The sequence continues at coordinate 5,312,633 of JAOTAY010000008.1, read as the reverse complement.
CACATATAATTTGTTCCACAGAAAATGAAGCCAAACGAATGGCTAAAGTAGTCTACATGGGAGACTTGAGGGCTTAAAATTCAAATGCCAGACAAATTGAAACGTAAACATATCACACTTATAGTACGTGTTCAAAAAAAGTAACTGCATGTGAATACTAGTACCCGTACGTGAGATAAGCACATATGACCAGAAGGATCAGAAATACACAGGAATAGGTAAAGAACACAACCATAGGAAATGGGAATGCATCAGGTTAGTTTACATCCATTTTGAACAGTTTTGAACAGAAGTCAACACAATCATAAAATATGAGTTGGGATCACCTTGCTTCCTCATAATCATCCTGTCTCATCAATAAGAGACCATAAGCAAAAAGGACGCTTGCATGCTCTCGAACTCCAACAAAACTGTCCTTCATTCTATAAACTGGCCCAATCAAATCAAGAGCCTGCAAGGAGGGAATTTTATCATAACAAAACCGCAAACATTGAAGAAGTTAACATGAATCTAATACTAGGTTGCAATCATCAACAGAAGCAGTTATTTTAGTATTACTGAACCTGTGATGACGATTCAGCATCACCAACGCAGAAGTATGAAACAGCTGCATAAATTTGGCACATTGCTTGCATGGATTTGCTCTCTGTTAGCTGAACACAAAGCACAACTAAAAAAATTACTGAGCAAAAATGTTTATTAACCAGAATGAGCACTTATCTGCTAGCGCACATAGATTATACTGATTGTTAATGTTGGCTAAATACAATACAAGTTTCAGCATGTCCTCTCCTAAGCACTACACATCAAATTTTGCATAACTCTCTGGATATGCAAGACCTTTAGTAACCAAACAGTACAAACTAAAAGCATACCTTTGCCGCTTCAATGTAATGAAAAGCTGCTTCACTATAACAACCAACAGAATGAGCATATTGTCCCCTAAGCATCTGAATGATACTCTCACAGGCCTGTAAGATTGTTGGAAAGCGAACGAACCAATCTCTCATTTGCACCAATGCCTGATAATAACAAGCTCGTGATTAGCATTCTCATCCCATCAAAATGAAGAATAATTGAAGTGCTTCATAGAAGATAAGAGATTTAACAATCTTGGTGCATAAGTGTTTGGACATTGTTATGGAATTTGAGAACTTTAAACGGTGAGAAACTTAAAAATGATCTTGGAAGATAATCTAACTACAGGTACGTCTATATCCACTACTCAAACTTAAGCCCAACTCGAGGATTGTAAAAGCCGTCTTCTTACTTAATCAGTAAATCAGTTGCATCAGTCACTCTTTATCACAACGAGCAACCCAATATACAATGTTAATAGAAAAAAAGAAATTCCTATCTTTGACTTAACAATAACCATACCAATAAAAAATGAATCGCTACCTTTGATTTGACCATAACCATACCAATATTGCCAGGTAAAGTTAATTATTTAACCAGTATGAATTCCCAAGAGCAGAAATAATATCCAAATGAAAACATAGACAACCAGGAAATCCTGATAAAAAGAGTTACTTTCTCTCAAACTCCGTGGGTCCTATCCCATGACATTTCATCCTTCTATTAAGACCAAAGTTGAGGAAATGAATAATTTAAAATAAAAACAATGAAGGTGAAGGACTGCACCCACCTCTTGTGCTTCAAGAAATTCAGACCGTGTAAGCTCCACAGCCACTTTGTTCTCAAGGAACTGCATCAATAGCATTAAATATACGCCAGCCATCCAGATGGCAGAATGCTGCAAATCGACTTCTGTTTAATACGAAGTTACAGACAACAAGCATGAGCAACATAAACACTGAAAATTGAGTTGATGAACTCGGCATGAAGAAGGGGAAAAAAGGGTCAAAGAAGAAGGAGAAACCAACCTCGAACACCATCTGTTATTCCAAGCTTCAAGAGCTCTCCTGCAAGAAATTAAGCATTATGATCCATCATTGAGATAATGCTCAGTTGGGAATATGTAAAACAATCTAAATCAAAGTCCCCCTTGCTGGCCGCTACATCTATGAGGACTACACTTCAAAGACGCAATATAAATATTAGATCAAGGCACAGCCAAAGAACGGCTTCCTGACGGCAACTACAAACAAGAAAACGGTTGAAAACTACATTAGTGGTAGTATGGAAAAACAAACCTTGAATAGTCTGCATTCCAGATTGTATCCGCTTAGCACACTCCTTAAAAAGTCCTCTTGGGCGACCAAATATAACAACCATAAGATCAACCAGAGCATAAACAGCGCTTTTTGGTAACCACTCCCCATCAAGAGGAGGAGGAGCCAAGACGAGCTTATCTTGCCATGCCCGCCTCACATTTCCAAAATAAGCAGGTTCAAGAGAATGCTCACAAGATGAACTCATAACTCTAGAGATTTTAGAAAGATGGTTCTGAATTTGAGCATGCTTCGCTGAAAGCAACGACCTTTCTCTGTTTGGTAAGTCAGGCCTAGAAAGACTTTGGTTAAGGGCGTCAAGTTCATTGGTCAGACCTTGTATTTCCCTCATTCTCTGCAAGTCAGCCTTCATAGCAGCATCTAATTTGTCAACATGTTGAGTGGCATTCTTGTAATCACAGATGCGAAGTTGATAGAATATATGGAGGAGCTCGTAGTAAAAGAACAAACCAAGGCATTGTTCTCTCTGCTCAGGAAAAAAAAAAAGAACGAGTGAATGACATTTGACAGGTGTAGTATATTTTGAAAAAGGAAAATGGAGATAGATATACTTTGTCAGGCCCCAATAACTCCCAGAGCTCGTCACATCTGCGAATAGCAATTTGAACCAAATTGTCATCGTACCATTGCATGAGGTGTACATGCAGTACAGAAGTTGCAAAGAACATCTGAAAAAGAAAGATTTGGTGAATCAAAGAGAGGCTTATAGCAAAAACAGGACAATTGAAAAAACTGAAAATATGGGGAAACAGAAAAACAAGTACCTGTAGCTCAGGATAACAAAGTTGAGCAGCAGAATCATAACCAGATTCCAAAGCAGTGATAGCAGACTGATAATCACCCTCAATAATCAAAGCATTCGCGAGCTGAGAATTGAAGTTGCAACACCACAAGTTGACGGAGTGGGAAGGAGGAGAAGAAGCAGCGAGATGGAGAGCCTTAAATAGAATGTTCTTCTGAGGAGGAATGGCTCCGACCAGATGGTAGCACTGACTCAACAAGCTGAAAGTGCGACACTTCAAGTCGAAGCAAGAGGGAATGGAGTTAAGGAGGAGTTGGGAGCGTTCCAAGTGGGACTTCGCCTTGGTCACGTTATTGGAGTGCTTGAGGAGTAGGCAGGAGATTCGAAGCCGCGTCTTGACCTCTATGATTGGCAAGAAGGAGACGTCGCTTTGGCAGATGGCTTCAAGACACTTCACCGCTTTCCCTATCTCCCCTCTCTTCTCTTGCTCCTCCGCCAATCCCCACAGTCCCTCCGCCACCAATTCCATTCTTCTTGCGACTTGCTTACTCAATTTTCCATCTCCATCCCCAATTTACCCAAACAAAAACTCTTGAAGAATTAAGCAGCCTAGCGGTCTCCACCAGTCAACAACTCCGACTTGAGGCAAATTCTTGCGGTTTTCAATTAATCAGATCTATTTCTATCTCCTAATTCAGTAATTCCTTACAAGTCCATCGTTGAAATTTTTGTCGTAATTTTACATGTTATTGGTACAGAAATCGATTTGATCTTATAATACGATAAACAAAGTAATTCTAATTATTACTTTCGATTACGAACCATCGCTTCCTTATAAAATTTGAATTGGAGCCGTGGGTTGAAAAATGAGTACGAACGGTAATTTGGGTTTACAAGAAGGCCCAAACTGCCAAACAGTCTGCATTGGTTGGTTTGATAGTTTGAGTCAGTCACTTTCGCTTACCGGAATTCATGGGTTCGTGATTCAGGAACACCACTTCTTTTCCTAACTCGCGTCTTTTGAATAGTTCCCTCTCATCTCATCTCATGAAACAAAAGTTCTGATTATCCTTGTTTTGTTTCTTTTTCCTATCATCACTACCCAACAAAAAGAGAGAATCGTATTTTTTTTCTTTCGGATACTAATGAAATAAATTGTGAAGAGTGTATTGGATTACGTAGAAGTAGGTCGCCATCATACATCATTATAACAAGAGAAAATGGACGAAGCAGTGGATGGAATAGAGGCAGAATTAGTAAAAGAGATAGAGAATGACAAAGATTCATCAACCTTTTCCTCTGATTCCGAGATCGAGGCCAAGCACTCTTCCGTTACCTTAGGTTCCAACAAGAACCGGCTCTTCGGTCGCCAAAGGCCTCTTCATTTGGTTCTTGGTGCTGGTTTAGGTATGCACTGTACCAAATCTATCATCAGCACGTATATGTATATATTAGAATCGATTATAAAACATCAATTAATTTGAAATTGCATCGTCTTCAGTTGCAGACATAATACTGTGGAGAAACAAGCACCTATCAGGATGCATATTCGGAGGAGTGAGCGTGATATGGATTCTGTTCGAGTGCTTTGATTATCACTTTCTCACATTCGTTTCCCACTCTCTTATTTTCATACTGTCCACGTTTTTCCTTTGGTCGCATTTGTCCTCCTTCATCAACGTGTATGTCTCTCGTATCTTCTTGGCTCTTGTGTTTGTTGATATGTGGTGTGGCTAGTAACCAACAAAATTTGGTTTGCAACAGTTCTCCTCCAGAACTCCCGGAGATTACGGTGCCGGAACAATTGTTAGTTACAATCCTTCTTGTGCTAAGGGATCATACGAACCAGGCTCTTGCTACCTTAAGGGGCGCGGTTTATGGCCAGGACTTGAAGATGTTTCTCTTGGTATGTCTCTATATCACACACCCTTGCCGAAGCCAAACTGTTGTGTTTGATTATTCTGATAACGAGATTATCCAATTTCTTATTCTGCAGGTGATTCTGAGCCTGTGGGTTATCTCTGTTATAGGCGGTTGGTTCAGCTTTTTGAGTCTCTTTTATTTAGGTAATTTTATTATATCGTATGAAAAAATTAGCTATTGCCTTCCCAAATTGCAAAAGACCATGACATAATTGTTGATTCAGTATTTGTCATGGTGATGACTCTGCCGATGCTATACGAGAAGCACGAGGACGTTGCAGACAGCTACGGAGAGAAAGCTTGGACTGAGATTAAGAAACATTATGCGGTGATCGACAAACAGTTTCTCCATAAAGTTCCCATGTTGTCTTCTCATCACTGTAAGCAGCATTGAAGCAGAAATATGATGCTCTCATGCTTGTTTTGTGATGGACTTAACTTAGTCCTCTGCTATGTTTCCATTGGGCATATTAATTAGTTCGTGCTAAAAGAATTCCAAGTTCATACAAAACCATTTCTTCAAATTTATTAGGATCTTTTTTCACATGCTGTTCATTTTCATTGCCATTCTCTAGGATTTCAAGTTCCAAAAGCTAATTGAGTAAATCTCAAAGTTAAAATTGCCTGAATATTTCACAAAGTTGCATGTGGATCACACCAGCTTAAGAAACAAGCGTACGAACTATGTCTGCTTTATACGATCGGAGGCTAATGCTTTTTCTACAGAGATTTTCTTAACTATCTGACACGCGAAGAGATTAAGCCTTGTTATGAATACCGGTATGTACCAGACCAAAATCGGTACCGGTATATAAGTTATGGTACCGGATGTAATTGGCGGTATTTAAAATATCGGTCAAATACCGGCCGGTACTAAAAATTTTAAAAAATTAGAGGATTTTTTTGCAAAATTTTCAAAATTTTTTAAAATCTCTCTCCCTCTCTCCCTCCTACCTCTCTTTCCCCCCTTTTTTTCGAGGTTTTTTAATTAGTTATTTTATTTATTTTAACTTTTATAATTATTGTGAATTGTTAAATTTTGTTTTTAAATAATAATAAATATTCTTATTATTAATAATAATTATAAATTAAATAAAACTTAAAAATAAATTATTTTTAATATTTTATATAATATTTATTAATAAAGTATTATTAAAAATATCTTATTTTTAAAATAAATAAAATAAAATTATTATTTTTAAACTAATATTTATTTTATATATTTTTAACTATTAAATAAAAATTTATTTGAAATTTATATATTTTAAAAATATAGTTTAAATTTAATTATATTTATTAATAATTATTAAATTAATTTTATAAATTACATTAAATTGGGATTATTATTTATTATTATGATTTTTGGAGACAAAGTACAACTGTATAATATGATAATGGACTATTTTGTAAATTTTAAAAAAATTCAGGGACTATTTCATAAATTTAAAAAATTACCCGAAACAATATTCGGTATTGACCGGTACCGGTACAGTACCGTACTAGAACCCAATCTGGTACCGAATCCGGTATGGTATTCGCAACATTGGTTAGTCCCCAATGTTTCACAGTCCCTGTTTGATGATCTCAGACAAATTGGAGTTTTCAGAAAACTTAAATAACATCGACCCATCCTCCTTGAGCATTACCTTTTCAAGACCCTTCTTACTCCACCGTGCCATTACCCACGCATTAACAACTGGGAAAGCCATCCTTTTTGACCAGAAAAAGCCAACCAAGGCATTTGACCAAGCTCTGGCTCCAGCTTGTAACAACTCCTTCGGAGGAGAGAAAATTCCGTCTTGAAGTACATTCAGGTAGTATTTTAATCTTCCCTTGTTGTGTTGGACATTGAACTTGTTTTTCCAAGCTCTGACAATTAGCGAATTACTCTCGATATTATCTCCAATAACCTTCAACCCATCTGACTTTTCCACCTTTTTACCCTTAAGCTTCTCACAGGATAGAGGTGAGAATGATTCTATCAACAATGAAGGGTCTCCTATATCCAAGAGACCCTCCGAAGAGGCGTAGGCCATCACCGCTCTTTTTACCACTTGAAATTACCACCAGAACCACCTACAGGAACCGAATTGACGTAGTAGGAAGGGGAAAGAAAAAAGGGCATAAAAGTAAAACAACAAAAAGAGCAAGAGCAAAGACTATAGAGAGAAGTCAGAGAGATGTTTGAGTTGTCGAAGACATTTTGGAAAAACTCAAAGGCCTGGGACTTGATCAATTTTGTTAAATTTTGAAGAAGGGAGCTTTGAAGCACGTTTGAAGATATTACCAAAGATGAGTTTTGTGAGAGATTTGAAAAAGATCGAGAAATATGTTAAGGTAGAGAATTGTTGACTTATCACATATTTTGATATCCCATATTGGAAAATTGTGAAGATGAGAGAGTCTCTTTAAGCTATAAAAGGAGGGGTTTTTCATCTTTATCTAACATCCCAAAAATTGCCTATCTTTCCTTAAGGTAAAGATTTCTTCTCTTCTTTTTGTAATATTTCAATTGTATTATTTTCTAAAAATAGTGAAATATCAATTTAGTAATTTCCAAAAAAAAATAGTAATATCCGAAGAAGTAAGCATAATTCACTGAACCTCGTTAAATTCTGGTGTTTTTTATTTGTCTATTTAATAGCTATTGTCGGGTATAGTTGTGAATTATTGTGTTATTAAATTACATGTCTAGGAAAATTTTGTCTAAGAGATTGAGTTTTAAATGGGACCATTTGTGACTCTTCTAGTTTTTTTTGAAAATTTACCTTGTGTAATTTTTCAGTACAATCGTTCATACTCTATTTACCCAGGCAATAGTGCTTAAGGTGAATTTGTTATTATTAGTGAAATTAAGCCGAATTTCACAACTTCATCTTGCAGATTTACTTGTCCCAGGTCCCTCTTTCGACGAGAGGCTGTAAAAATTCATTTTGTATATGCAGGTTGGAAAATGAAATGAATCACCATCCCGAACACATTCGAATATAGTGATTGTTTTTACAAGCCTGCAAACTTGACGAGTCTGACAAACTTCAAATTTTACTCAATGAAAAGACAACTGCCAAAAGCTAACTAACCTTAATAATAGGATTGATAGTCTAGGTAACATAAAAAAGTCTCTTGAGATCGGTGAAATTAAATTTGTGATGTCGTACTTGCAGTAGTCAGGTCCAAAACGATACGTTTACAGAGGCGAGAAAGGATATGCCACTTCTAGACATTTGTGGAAATGTAGATTAATGTGAATCTTGGAAGTCCTTTTGCTGTGCCTATATTTGGATACTTTGAAGGGAGGCATTGCACAGAATTTTAAGTATCAGGTAACATGTTCATTCTTATTGCTGCAAAGTTACATTGGAAGTAATTCTTTCTACCAGTTGTTCTAACATTTAGTATAGTCATTATATTGGTTTGTACATTAATCAGTAGGTTACTTGTCTGAGGGTCTTGGAAATAGTTAACAGCAGAAACACTTCATGGGATTCCTTCCTTTCGATCTCCTGTACTTTGCCTTTTCTTTCACCTTAGACTCTTCGTTCCTTCTTTTCTCCTCCAGCTGCCTTCTTGCTCCGTCAGCAATCAGATCAATTCTGGCTAACTTGTTTTTATAATGCTGTAAGTTTCTTTCCCTTCTCAGCTCCAATTCAGTCTACTCTTAGCAGTGATAAAGACTTATTAGTACCATTCTTTCAATCCAGTAGACAACACCAAAATAAATTACAGACCTTTTTCCGTTCCATATGGAGATTGGCCTGCATCTTCTTCGCATTCTCCCAAGCAAGGATGTTAGATTTTTGCTTTTCATTCCTGCAATTTTGATCTTGCTAAGGAGACAGAAAAAGAGAAGAGAAAGAGAAGGGACAAATTCCAATTTTTGCTATAACTGAAGAAGATTAGCGATAAAGCTTAAACATTTTTAGTTTATTTTATCTAGTGGAGAACAGAATGTTACTGGACACTCAGCTCAAGTTTGTTGGTACTTACCACTTATTCAGCTTTCGCAGCTGAGCCATTTCCCATGAGTCTGCTCCAGTTTCCACATGTCTTCTTGATGAATTTGCATTATGTCTTGCATCTATTGCATTTCTTGATGAAGAAGAATGGCTAGGCTTTCTGTTTGACAAACCACTTTCTGGCAACCTTTGATCCTGTTGATTTGGTCTTCTAACAGAAACTTCGCCTGGTAAACAGTTCACATCACAGACCTGGTGATAGGTTGTTACAAAAGTCATGTTTTAGCTTCAACCAGTACCTGTATCTTTTACTTGCTTCCAAGAGGCACGTCTAGCCAAATTAGCAGAGCCGGAAACGGTATGTTGTTCTTTTCTTGTTCCCATGTCTAATTTTGACTTCTCGAAATCCTGTCTCATTGTCTTATGATGATCTTCTTGGGAGTGAATGACAAAAGCAGCAGCAGCAACAGCAGCTGCAAACTCGTCGTCTTCGAGATTGTATTTCGGACTGGTCATTCAATAAATCTGTCGTTAGAACTAGCTCCAAACCTTGCTACTTGGACAGCCTTGCAGATGCTTTCTGTTAATATTATTCACTTCTGCAGAACATTGAATTCGGCCCAATGGCCGGTTAGATAATCTCTTTTCATGCACACGCAGAATAGAAATATATTAAGCTTAAGTAGTCTATCATCAGTGACTCTTATCACTGCATATATATATAGATATATAACAATAGCCCAGAGTGCCTTTTTCTAACAATAGACTGCTGAAATTGTGTCTTCCATGCATATGCCACTTCTATATTCCTCCTGTCCTGGAACACAAAATCTTCCTGTACCTAGATTGTCAACAATATAGAGGAGAGTTAATATCTCGATCTAGTTAAAGTTATTTTAATTTTAAAAATAAATATTATTTTTATTATTGATTTTTAAAAAAATAATTTATGATAAAATCAAATATCAATTTATGTAAAATGAAATATATGCACAATGTTAAAATTATATATTTAATTTTTATATATTCAAGTTTTTAAAGTACTTTAGTTATTTTAAAATAAGTATACATTAAATGTTAGATAATAAATTTTCTATTTACAAAATCAAAAATCAATTTACACATATGATTAATTATGAACAAATTCGCATTCTCAATATATAAAATTATAGTGTCTTAAATTTCTAGAATTAACCTTTTTTTGTATTTGTTATAAAATTATGAAAATTATTAAAAATATTATAAAATTAGAATTTATTTGTACAGAACATTATATTTATTAATTAAATATAAATTCTTTATAATAATTAACAGTGAATTATTATAGATAAAAGTACATATATTAAATAGAAATATTTATATTAGTTTAAATAAGTAATCAAATTAAAATGTGCGGAATAGCGAACTTAATTCGAAGTACAACTGAAAGAGAGACAAGCAGAGAATGACATGTAGGCCGGGTCCTTGACACCGGCTATATGGTTTCCATTTTCTCTTAGCTTCTTGTTTCATACATGAACCAATCCATTTTGGTATTACTTCGCCACAACAGATTCTAAAGCATGCTTTTGCAGAGGTAATTTGCTATCAGACTAAAAAATAATGCAAAATCTAATCCCCTGTAAAGACTTCAGATATTGCTTTCGCAGATAAACAAAAGAAGAAATGACAATTTTCTTATGTACCTCTTATGTTTGAAACTCTCTGTGCTCCAAAACCTATGCAAATATGGACCGAGCTGTATCTGAACTCGGCTTTATTGTTTATTTTTTGCTCCGCTGTTCCTGGGAAGTACTTGATTTTGGAGCAGACTCTAGAATAAGAGCCTAGTATGAAAGCATTTGTGGTGATTCCATCAACTTTAGCTAATGCACAAGAGAATGGTGCAAGCAAAGTGAGACTTGCTTTCCATCTGGAATATCTAATCTTATGAAAGGAGCAAAGGATCTCTAACCTTCCCTCTCCTGTTTTTTAATGTTGTTGTCAGCTTTTAATTGTTCATTTCTCTCGGTCTGGCAACAAATATGTCATCTTGGGATGTAAGTTATAGGTATTGTCACTGAAGATTACTCAAAGTTTGACAAGAAACTGCCAAAACTCATTACATTCGTCTGTAGTTTATTCCGAATCCGACGTGTTTAGGCCAGGTTATTATGTTACGCATCACCAACAATATTCCTTCAGATGGTGGCAATGGTATCGAATACCCATTTTGACAGGCAATAGAGCTCGTGGTTTTGGATTCCTTGCCTGTTGTGATCGCCCTCTTGAGCTGGCTTCATTGTTGGGTTAACACCATCCTTTAGCTGTTACATGGCAACCAAATATAATAAAACATGAGGGATGTTTAAGATTGGGAGAAGTGTCCCCGAGGGGTGGTTGAGTTGGTGTGGTCGGAGCAATGTTGCGAATACCGTACCGGACTCGGTACCGGATTGAGTTCTGAAACGGTACTGTACCGGTACCGGTCAATACCGGGTACCGTTTCGGGCAAATTTTTATATTTATAAAATAGTCCCTGAAATTTTTAAAATTTACAAAATAGTCCACTGATATATTGTACAGTTATATA
>JAOTAY010000008.1:5279364-5291965 GCA_025629805.1 Erythroxylum baracoense | reverse complement strand
ATTATTATTATTAAAGTTATAAACTTAATTTTGTAAAATTAAATATCTAAAATCTAAATTCTTATAAGAATATTCAATGAAATACTAAGAAATATAATATTTATGCCTTTATAATTTTTTTAAAAAACTATACCCTCATAAGTCATTTTACACATCAACAGTTAATATTAAACAACTAATTTTACCAAACATCTCTAACAAATAGCTAATGCAATCTACTGGTCAATTTAGCTGATAGAATAAACTATAAGCTAATAGCTGATAGAATCAACTAACAGCTAAATACAATAAGCCAAATGCCAAAAAGAACCATAGATTCGAAGGAAAAAGAAGACAGAAAAGCGAACTGTTCAAGTAAGTGAAAATTGGTCATGGGCGGATGGGCCTATGTTTGAGAGGGGGGTCCACAACTCTATCATCAATACGATTAGACGCAAAGCAATAAAAGAGCGGGAAAGGGGTTCGTACCTTGTAGTGCAGAGAAACTGAGGCAAGTGGGCGCTTAAAAGTTAAAACTAAAAGGGAAAAGGAAGAGCTTTGTTTAAGGAGAAGGGAGAACCAAAATGGAGTCTATCCTCAAGGTGCCTTTCGGTTTCACTTTTCTTTGTCTATTTAATTCATTAGTAAAGCAAAGAAAGATGTAAATTGATGGTCATATGTTTTTGAAGATGAAGGCGATCAATTGTAAATGTTGCCATTGACTTTTTTTTTTCAATCATACGATTATTGGTTAGAAATACTATGGGTATACAGAATTCAGAGAGTATCAGAAAGAAGTCATCCAAAAGATTCTTGAAAAGAGAGACAGTTTGGTGGTTATGGCTACTGGCAGTGGCAAGTCTTTGTGGTAATTCTACTTTTCTTTTTGTTTTTGTTCTATTCTTCTAAATTGAGAGGCAGCTTATTGTCTTCCTTAATAATGTAACTTATCATTTTATAATTTATCATTGTCTTTCAACAGTTACCAGGTTCCTCCGTTACTCTTGGGAAAGACTGGTATTGTCATCAGCCCCCTCATATCGTTGATGCAAGATCAGGTTTTGCTTTTTATTTCTCTTTCTTTTTGTTTATTGGTTTTAACACTAGTAAGTATGAGTATTACCACTTCGTGTTATTTCTAATGCTTATCTTCTCTGTTGAACAAAGAGTTACTGCTAAAAATGCTTAATTCATCTATCTATAGGTAATGAGCTTGAAACAAAGGGGCATTAGAGCCGAATATCTAGCCAGTTCTAATGCTGATCATTCTGTTAACACAAAAGCTAAGAGTGGTCATTATCATTTGTTATATATGACTCCTGAAAAGGCATGCTCCATTCATAACAGGTACTGAAGAAAAAGACAACATAAACTTCATATTTCCAAGCTCTTGCAAGCTGTTATAGCATGCATTTTCTGATATTCATTTGCCGTTCCCTTACTGTTTATTTTCATTCATCTCTGTCGTTGTATTTCTTGTTCTCCATTGGCCTAGCTATTTCTAACGTTACCAAGTACTTTAGCGATGGAAGAAGCATATGTTTGTCAAGGTGACATGAGATAATTGTGGATGTATTTTGTTTTTCATGTTTTACTGGTATCCATGAATGAAATGGATGGCGTGAAACTTATTTTCCAATTTTCTTCACTCCTTCATTAAACTGATGCAATGTTCTTATTACTTTCTTTTCCAATTTCTGTAGCTTCTGGTCAAAATTGCTTGAGTTGGGAATTTGTCTTGTTGCTGTTGATGAGGCACATTGCATATCTGAGTGGGGCCACGATTTCAGGTTCAGTGGTCCCTTACTATTGGTATCTTGATTCCTTTGGGTTTGTTGTCGTTATGTGTTTTTTTTTTTTTCTGTTCTCATAGATTTTGATAGTTCCAAACTGGGATAAGATCACCTACTACATGACAAAACTGAAGGAGGAATAAATACTTTTCTATAATAGAACTGAAACATTGAGAACAAGAAAAAGAAATGCTTGAGCATAGACTATAATTTATTATGATGGAAGATTTTTGAAGTATGACCCGAAGTAATAAGATTGTGATGGCATCCATATATATGTTGTCAATCATGAGGTTTTCTTGCTTTATACTCTATGTTGGTTTTCATTCTTATCTTCCGATGAACTTATTTTGTTTGTTTCAGGGTAGAATATAAGCAGTTAGACCAGTTACGGGGCATTCTCTTGGATGTTCCATTTGTTGGCTTGACTGCAACTGCTACTGAAAGGTATGCTTTCTTTTGTATTATTGTAAATAACCAAGATTAACAACCACTAGTCATTATTTTTGTTCAACTTTGTTTGAAAACAATACATTTTGATTAGTAGTTGAATTTCCTGCTAACTGAACCAGTGATACCTCCTATAGCTACACTCTGCTGGCTTTAATATGCATGGAATTGTATAGCTGGGTGAAACGTTGGGCAAATAGAAGTAATAAAATTAGTTATGTGTATTCTTGGATTCTACGTTGTATTTAACTTTTGATTGGACATGAAAATCCTGTGTTTTATTTTCATATACACATACTCCATACGAAATTTTGGTCCATTATGATTTACAAACATAGCAATGAAAGTTCTAAAGGAAACTGGAAAATGGCCACCAGCTATATATTCTATTATTCAATTGCTGTATTGATGTATATTTTCTTCTTTGATTTGCTTGCATGGTAGAGAACAATGCCACTGGTAAAGCATTATCTACTGCTTTATAGTAATTTTGTCCATCTTGTCAAAATGTGCTGCTACTTCGTGTTATTGTTCTGGTTGATCTCATTTATACATGTTTATAATGCTCCTTAAATTTCTGAGTGAATCATGGGTTAATGACAGACACACACTTACGTGTATCAGTAACTTTTTAAAAGTGAAGATTGATTTTAATGTTTGTCATTCATTCTGTAACCCCAGGGTTAGAATTGACATCATCAAATCCCTGAAAATGAGTAATCCTTACCTTGCTGTTGGCTCATTTGATCGCAAAAATCTCTTCTATGGTGTCAAACATTTCAATCATGGTGCTTCATCTGTGGAAGAGCTTGTGCAAGAAATTTCAAAATTTGCTGGGAGTGCTGGGTCAACTATTGTTTACTGCACAACTATAAAGGATGTTGAACAGGTCATTTGCTTTTACTTTCTCTAGGGAGGGAATTAGAAAATATAAAAGAACTGTGAAACATGCAAAAGAATGTAAAGAGCTCTGCATCCATAACCTTGTACCCTTGAAAGCTAGGTCATGACCTCGAAGGACTGGGGGAGCGGGAGCGAGAAGATGAATGGACATTGTGGAAAATGGGTTTAGAAGACAGAAGAAAGAGAAAATGGATGAAAGGAAATAAAATGTGAAGGAATGGTTTGATGCTAAATAAATTGGGTGGAGTTCTTGTGATTTGCATAGTTGCACATGATAATTTGGTGGCTTACATAAAATTCATTGGTACAGAATCTTCATAAGATCTTCTTTAGTTTCTTTTAAGCTTAATATGGCCGACACCCCTGAAGAATCATGGCTTTACCAAACCCCTTATGGTATGAATTGAGCTTCAAGAGGTTCTATTGTTTGATAATTGAAAAAATAAATTCTTTTCCTAGTATTTTGTTATATGATTTTGCAGAACTTTTTGAGTATGCTGTTGGATTTCAAATTACCTATTGACAAATTTTGTTTTGGAAAATTAGTCAAAATTATAGTTTAATTACTGATAAAATATGTAAAAAAGGACTTGTTTATAGTCATCAAATCATAAAAATACTTGGTGTAATTAACCCTTCTTTTATTTTTTTCTCCTTTTATAATTATTTTACTAACTGGTTCTTACATTTTTCATAGATTTTCAAATCACTTAAGGAGGCTGGACTAAAAGCTGGAATTTATCATGGCCAATTGGGTAGCAAGACTCGTGAAGAGTCTCATAGGTACTTATGTGTCAGCAATGTATTTCTAAAGTTCTTTTCCTTTCTATTTTCCCTTGATTTGCCAGACTTGCTGGAATTTTATCCATAGACTGATGGTTTTTCTTTTTCAGATCATTTATAAGAGATGAACTGCATGTCATGGTTGCCACTGTTGCTTTTGGGATGGGTATTGATAAACCAGATGTTAGGCAAGTGATACATTATGGCTGTCCAAAGAGCCTAGAGACTTATTATCAGGAAAGTGGAAGATGTGGGAGAGATGGTATTGCTTCTGCCTGTTGGCTTTATTATACGGGAAGTGACTTTGCAAAAGCTGACTTCTATTGTGGAGAACTAAAAGAAGTATGTAAGATCTGGAGAGACTAGAAAGCTTTCATTTTGGCCCCCTGAAATTATGCTGATTTTGAAGTTTGATAGAAGTTTTGGACTTGGGAATTTGCTTCACTTCTCCAAAAGTTACCATTTCATATTTCACTCTTTATATTTTCTTCTTGGGAATAATTGGAGCTTCCATTTTCCAGGCAAATCAAAGAAGAGCCATCGTAGAGTCATTGACGGCTGCACGACACTATTGCATAGCAACAACTTGTAGAAGAAAGTTCTTGCTCAACTACTTCGGTGAAAAATCTTCAGTTGATAAATGTGGTTCGTGAGATGCTTAAGTAAATTATTTAATTATGATATCTACATAGACATTTACTGGTTTTCCCTTCTCTTGTTCCGTACTATTTTATGATATTCTTATTAAAAATTTCAGTAAATTACGCCACAGGAAATTGTGACAACTGCTTGGTCTCAAAAATAGAACGTGACATGTCAAAGGAAGCATTTCTTCTGATGTCGAGTATTTTTTCATGTGGGGGTAATTTTGGGCTCAATATGCCTATAGATGTTCTTCGTGGATCTCGAGTAAGTTATCAATGATCACAGCAGCTGCTGCTTGTTGGATATTGTGTCTTTGCAGCTGATAAAATACTTTAGATAATTCACATGCCTAATTTTTTGTTTTTTCATTAAGAAAATTAAAATAAGGTCTTTTATACTGGTAATTTTATTATTTCCCTTTTGTGAAAAAGGAGAAAATAACGAAGAATGTGTAGCGAACAATAAAACATATGCTTGCTAATGTTAAGCAAGAAATATTAAATTTATTTGTGAGAATAAGAATTCAGATTCTAAATTATTTTCTGTCTATTAGTTCAGTCTTTCATTCAGAAACATATGATTGCTTCTTTTACCTGATAAATTGGCATATAAAACGATTTACAGGCAAAAAGGATTCTTGATGCTCATTTCGACAAACTTCCACTCCATGGACTTGGAAAAGATTATTCATCAAACTGGTGGAAAGCTATGGCTAACCAATTAATTTCTCATGGTATAATATATGCTATTTTAATAGACAAGCTATTGTTTATGATTCATATTGCACTACCATTAAAATAAGGAATCGGCTTATCGTTCTTGCTACCTATTTGCCCAACACCCACAAGTGACTGTTACGAGTCCCATATCGGGGAGGCATGGTTCTAGAACATGCCTTATAAGGTCTTGGGCTCTCCTTCCCTTCAAGCTAGCTTTTAGGGTATGGTTCTCCTGAGGTGACTTATACTCGTAACAGTGACTTCCACAGCCCCCTTCACAACAACCAAAATCTGTTTATATTGTAGCAATTTATGGCTCAAAAAATTTGTGAAAGTTGCAGTTTGTTAGTTGATTAATGAGAAAATGAGCTCCAGAAGAACTATACTAGAAGGAATCTGTTGTCTGTTGGATATGAAGTTTGGAGGATACCAAAGTGCGTTAATTAACTTGGCCTTTCAAGAAATTTGGATTTGTACCTCTACAGTTCCAACTTTTGCCAAACAAAAAATATCTCTTGTTCCTGGAATTTTCGAGTATCTATTCCGGAAAGACTTATAGTTCATGGAGTGTTTGAACCCTTTGGCATCGTGAAGGATGAAAAGGGATTGTACAATACCTTTTTTGCTTTTTCTTATTACAGTGAGATGCTCACAAGATGTTAGTTTCTCGTTGATCCTTTATCAGTTGATTAACTTGATTTCTTGAAATATAAGTCCATCTTCTTCAATTGTTTAATTGACAGTAAATATGCTCTTTCTTTCTTGTGCTGATCATGTATAGTGAGATCATAGAATTCTTTTTCTCCCTTTGGATAGTTTATTAAACATTATGGAATTGTAAGTAGTTCTAATTCTTTTAACTTTTACAATTGATCCTAAAATTAAATAAAGAGGAAGTGTTTTGTAAAATGTTTGAGATTTTGCTGGACGTTCACTGAAATGGATAACAGGATTATTAAAAGAGGATCCAAGAAATTGGCGAATGGCATAGTCTTGTCATCTTGACTTTAAGAAATTAAATATTTTGCAAAAAAAATAAATCATCTATAAAGATTAACACTGATTTATAAAAACTCAAGTTGTAGGATCTGTCTTGTTTTTGTCCCCTTTCTCTTTTACTTCTTTTGATGAAACTTTTAATTTTATGCAGGCTACCTATCAGAAATTTTCAGCGATGTATATAGAACTGTAAGGTACTCTTTTATTTTTTCATTTTTTGAGTTGCTGATCAATTAGATTACATCGAGAATGGCTTTTCCTTTCCCCCTTATCTTGAGCTCAACTTTTTCATCAGCTAGGAAATATATTTGTCTATAACTTGCTAGTTAAATTCGTTTTTGTTATTATTTTCTATGCAACAGGGTTAGTCGTAAAGGGATGGAGTATCTCAACAGTGCAACACCTGATCACCAACCACCACTAATTTTGCCATTGATCTCTGATATGGTTGGTGGTGAGGAACTTCGAAATAACAGTGTTGGGATTGAAAACTTAAAGAATTTGGCGACTATGGAATGTGAAGGATTCTCAGAGGTTAGCAATTTGTTGTGTTCCTAAATTGTTTTAATCCTTGCTTATTCTTTATTTTTGTCCTAAATTGAGCAATTTGGGTATATGGACGTGAAAAGAACTTTGCTTTGAACCTTAGATCCAACTTTTTTGTCATGGAACAATACTATTATTCACGTGCTTTTGGTTTAGTACCTGCAGATAAACGTTTGGATATCATGATAAGTCCTCCCATCTTCATGGTTAGCATAGTGGGTTCATTCTTCATGATTAGCAAAGTGAGCTTTTCCAAAACAGTATAAAAAAAACTGTTTGCAGTTAGAAAGTATTTCCTATAATCATGTAATGTACTATTGCCTCTGATGAGAAAAGGAGGACCAACTGTAAGAGCTTAATTCATGTCGTTGGATTTTCAATTAGTTCTTCCATGTAAATTATCCATTTTGTTTTGACGGATGAGGATAGACACAGCAGTAATTTGGCATAGTATAGTGAAGTAGGATAAAGCATTCATTTAGTGAGATTCCACAAAGTTGCTTCAGCAAATTTTGGTTAGTACTGGAGATACTTTCCTGTTTTGTACTTTATGTATTATCTTCTTCAGGCTGAAGGAAAACTCTATCACATGCTTTTAGAAGAAAGAATCAAGCTTGCAAGAAGCGTTGGAACTGCTCCGTACGTTTCTATTACATTTTGAAGCTACAAGTTCTAAAATCTCAGTTCTCAGCACACCTAAAATATGTGTGACTAATCCACTTCTTCTTGCAGATATGCTATATGTGGTGATCAAACGATCAAAAGAATTTCATTGACAAGGCCATCTACAAAAGCAAGGTTGGCTAACATAGATGGTGTCAATCAGGTATGTGATAATGATCAAGAAAAGAAGAAATGCTTTCAATATGTCCAATTCCATTTTCTCATTTAGGATTGAACTTGATAGGAATGTTGAACACTTGGAATATGTATCTACTGGCACAATATACATTTCCAGTTACTTTTTCCTTAAGCATGTTAGAGAAACTCCAGAATCCACATTTTTTCTTCTGTCTATAAACAAGCTTTGTTGCAACTCGTTAATCTTCTCAACACTGAATTATTCAACCTCACATCTTTCAGTCTCCAATCTCTATTTGATCCACAAGAATGTCTATACACATTCCTGTTATCATTATTATTGTTATGATATAAAATATCTTCCAGACTACTCTTTTGTGGTACATCAGAAACTAAAATATTTACAAACCCTGGCAACTCATGCATATACCCAAGTTTGAGCTCTAATATATGGGGAGATACTGCCATCTCTCCAACCGGTAGGTTAAATGCTTGGTGGCTGGTTTGTGAAGTCACATCATTCAAATGATTATTGGGATTTTCTGCTTGTGGCTTTCACCTACTAATTACCGGAAATTTTGCAATAAATTTCTTGTCATCTTACATTATTTTGGACAATTTACTCTGCATCCATTCCTCAATTTGAAGTCAGGTTGAATGGTACTGTATTCGACATTACTCATATGGAGAAAAAGTAGAATTGTGCTTCTCTTCTTATTCTCTACCTTTTAATTGTAAACTAGAAAACTAAATTTTGGGTTGAAAAATGGTGTAGCATCTGCTTATGACCTACGGGGATCATCTTCTTAAAAGTATCAGGCATTTCTCTGAACAACTGAACCTTTCCTTGGATGGGGAAGCAAGCATGCCTGGTCACACAAGAGAACTGCAATCCGTAACCATTCAACAGAGAAAATTGACACCAGCTAAAGTTGAAGCTTGGAAAAAATGGGATGAAGATGGTCTATCAATTCAAATGATTGCGGTATGTGAATTTTCCATAGTTGCTAGCAACGTGTTAGTTACACTATTATGTCATTAGTCTTGATCCTGACAAAAGATACTTGTAGACCTTTCCTGGCCGATCAGCTTCTATAAAAGAACAAACTGTAGCTGAGTATATTCTGGAAGTTGCCCAAGAAGGGTTTGAGATGGATTGGTCCAGATTCTGTGATGAAATTGGAATGACCAGTGAAATATTCTTAGCTATTCAAGGGGCTATTTCCAAAGTTGGCTCTACAGACAAGTTGAAACCAATAAAAAATGAATTACCAGAAGATGTAAGTTTGACTGGACAAATTTTCTTTTATTCCTGTGTCTTTTCCTTTTGTTTTCCCTTCATCCCAGATTTTCCCTTCATTTTTCTCTTTGTTGGCGATAGATCAGGGAAATTAGTCTCTAGAGGTTTCCATGATGGTATGTACTGAAAACAATCTTGTTAATAATGCCAGATAACTTATGTGCATATCAAGACTTGTCTATCAATGAAAAAGCTTGGGATTCCTCTAGACGCGATATGCTCTAATGCAACACACTTGAGTACATCAAAGGCTTGTGAACTTGTGAAAACAGATTCTGAATCATGCTCTACTGAGACTGCAGGACCTTGTAACATTGAAACACAAGACAATGCTGTTGCTCATGTAGGCTCCAGTAATAATGAAATAGTGTCTCTAGCTGCTGCAAGGAAGCAGGAATGCCTGCCTACTGTCCATGAGGAGCATCTCCTCTACCCCAAGAAGCGTCAGAAAGCGGAATTGCCTGAAGGAATTTCCACTGAATTGGTGGCATCACCCAGTTCTCTACTAAACTGGCTTACGAAATATGATGAAGGGGTGAGTGAAACAAGCACTCAAGCTTTGCTTCGAGTTAATTGGGTTTTTTTATTCCGCCTAGTCTATCATTTTATGCTTGTGTTCCATAAATATTTACTGTGGTTAATATCTCTCAGGTTTCACTATCAGACATTATGGAGCACTTTGAAAAATCTGAAGAAGATTCGGTAGTGAATATACTTAGTAAGCTTGAAGGTGACTTTTTAATATTTAAGAAAAATAATCTGTATAGGCTTTTGTGATGAGTAGGTTTGTATCGTTAAGAAGATGAATTGCAGCTACTAAATGGTCGATGTGTATTGAGACTTCTATTACTGAAATTAAACAATAGGAGCAATTTGCATGTTGTGGGATCTGACGACGGGGGCCCTCTTCTATATAAATCTGTAGCGATTATCAACAATGAAATCAAGCATTCGGAGATCATTACAATCTCCTGACATTTAGTCGAGAAAAATATGCAAAATTTGAAGTACAAAAGGGTTGCATTTGTGTTGAGCATGCCTATATGAAAACAGGAGGGATCAATTCAAGACCAAAACTGTTGCTGACATCAATTCTGATGGATTAGTTTGGAAATTCCCACCTCAGAAAAAGCTTTCAGGAGAATAAAAGTGTCGAGGTTAGTCCTTGTGTAAGTCATCCTCTAGATCAAGATCCAACCCGACACGATTTTTAATGGATTTAGCGGCATCAAGAGGTGACTTGCATTTCTTCTGTAATTCCTTGAATCTGTCAACATCAAAATTCTGTTTCTTGAACAATCTCCTCTGCTTTGAAAGAAAAAGCCTCTTCATCAAGTCCTGATAAGTTGGATCCCTTGCGGTGAACAGGAAATATGCATAGCCAACGATAATCCCGGAAGTAGTGATGAAGAATGTAATGGGCTCCATTACATCCCACGAAAATTCCCAGAACGTGAGCCTGAAAAAGAGGCCTACATGAAGCAAACCTATGGCAAGTCCACTCCAAAGCAGACGCCGCACCTGCTTATGTGCCAAGACATCAATTTCTTCTTTCTTCTGCTGCAGTGTCCTTAACTCATCCCTCATGGGATCGTCTTCAGGAGTCAGAGCAAGTGGTACTGCTCTTCTAACCAAATCTACTACCTAAGCATAAGCAGATGATGATCAAGATGATTAACTATTATATGCAACTAAAGTGTATTATAAATAACTCCAAAAGGAATGTTGCTGTGACCTTGTCGGGATGGAGGTAGACCCTGTCCCTGAAGAGGAGAATGACACCAGCATCGTCAAGGACGCGAGCAAATGCGGAGGCCTCGTCGTAAGATCGGGCCACTCCCATTGACTGGCAAATCTTGATCAACTCTGTGTATTGAATCACCTCTTTACCTTCCATTCCAAGCTTCATCTTCATTGCCTCCACATTCACTAATCTCATCAGCCTCTTTGTCTCTTCACACGTCACATTCCCATTTTCTACTCCTTTTTCTTTATTATCAACAATCTTCTTCTTGTTATCGTTATTGTCGCAAGTGACAGTTGAAAAACATGAAACAAGCAGAGACTTATCGTTGAATGAGAATTTAAATCTATTGTTATCGTGATTATCACTTCCGTATCCACAAAAATAATTATTACAAGATGTTTGGTAAGGAGCTATTTCATTTTTTGTCAAACATAGCTGACTCATTGATGTGTTCCTGCCGTAGCATGATGATGATGACGATGACGCCGGCGCCACCGCTCTGTGCTTCAAAACTCCAAACCACCGCGCTTTCCTCCACATTCTCTCTCTCTCACGGTTGCTTTTCCCTCCCTCAAAATGGAAGTTGAGAGTTACGTCATTGGGATGGGATTAATTAGTACGGGTTTCATATTTTGTATTATGTTCTGATTAAACAAAAGCTGCTGAAATAATGCTTTTGCTTGTCTGTTATAGATAATTATATAAAATAATAAAAAAGTAAAAAAGCGAAATGTATATTTTGGAAGGTTAAGATAATTAATAATAAAGCGATATAAAAGGGCGGCAAAGCAAGGGGTTCGGTCGGACCATTTCGCATAGTCTCCGTCTCCGTCTCCGTCTCAGTCTTAAGTCTCATCCCCACTTTTCTTGCCATCATAACAATAATGAGAATGTAAAAAGGAACAAAAGGGTTGATGGCTTCGATTGGCTATTAATTATCTTCGGACAATTTCTGTGCCGTGTTCTGTGCAGATGTCTTTGAAAAGAATATTAAAAATATCATTATAATACTGAACAAATATTTTTGTATGCATTTATTATAATTAAAATACCAATATTTTAATTATTATTTTCCAATTTATTAAAAAATATCCTATTAAATTTTACCATAAAATACATATTTTATAGTGAGAATTATATAGTATTTATTTATATATATATATATATATAAGTAATTTTAAAATATTTGATTAAAAAGAAAAACTTTATATGAAAACCCTTATAACCATGCAATTTGTGAGTTGAAACTATATGGAGGACTATAGAATTTACGTACCAGAAAATAATAAAGGAAGACTATCCCTGCTTTTGGTTAGTGTCCTCAGGGGTGAGGACAGTGGACAAGGACGCAAAAGTTCTGTCTTTCATCATGTTTGCTTACTGTCTTCACCCATTTTGTTCCGTCTTCAAAAGACAAGGACAGAAATTTTTGTTCCTTTCAAAATTGAGGTACAGAAATTCTTGTCCGACGGACAAGGTCAAGAAAAGACGAAAATAGCCTCATGTAATATCTGAAACCTAAAACAAACAATATTTTAATTAATTAATAATTATATTTTAATTAATTAATCAATCAATATTTTAATTAATTAATTATAATATTTTAATTAATAAATAGTTATATTTAACTGATAATAATATTTTAATTAAATATAATGTAATTAATTATATAATAATAATAATTTAATTAATTATATTGTAATTAATTAATTACAATATTTTAATTAATTAATAGTTATATTTTAACTAATTAATTAATTAAAATTTCTAATTAATGAATAATAATATTTTAATCAATTAATAATTTATTTAATGAATAGTTATTTTTAATTAATAATAATATTTTAATTAAATATAACGTAATTAATTAAGTAATAATAATAATTTAATTAATTATATTGTAATTATTTCATCGTTATTAAAATATTACAAATAC
>JAOTAY010000008.1:5244770-5279264 GCA_025629805.1 Erythroxylum baracoense | reverse complement strand
TACTGTCTCCAATTTTTGTTCTGTTCTGTCTCTAAATTTTTGTTTCGTTCCGTCTCCGCATCTTGAAGACAGCAACCAAACAAACAGTATAAGTACACACAGATTTCACTTGACAAGAGTGACGAGGCGACCGGCCACTAGACACATAAGACAAGAATAAGTTCTAATTTAACACAAAGTAAACACTAAATACAGGGATTTTGGAGGACATGTGACATGGAACCAGATTTTCCGTACTTACTACCCTGTATCTACTATCTTGTACCAATTTTGTTTCACACGATCTTATTCATATAAATATTTAAAACTCATGTGAAACCTAGAGAGATATATGAATGACATTGCATGGAACAAAGTTTGTACAAGATAATGGGTACAAAAGATCTCAACCCATGTCACATATGCATGTTGAAAACGAACAAAAGTTCTGATTATATTGTTTAATTTCCCAAAGACTAGTTATGTTTCCCAGAGCCAAAAGGGATTCTCTATTTCCCAGAACCAAAAGGGGTTCTCTATTCAAACTAATAATTTTCAATACAAAAAAAAGAAGAGCTAATCTAATAAAAGATTGCGTATTACTTTTGCTTTTTATCCAGAGATGAGATTGTAATCAATGAGCTTTCATGAACTTTTCCTCTTTATGTACATATTTAAGCAGCTAGATTTTACAAAGATAACGCTTGCTTGAGGCTTGACATTACATCCACCTCTGGATATATACATCAGAACACCCATAAACCTATAATAATATGGAGGCAGAGCAAATTCAATTCTAGTTGTGGTCATGCAAACGAACTATCCATCCAAATTCTCAAAGTCCCTGTGCTATTTCGCATCAGACAAGTTAAAAAGGCACACACAACTAGTATTTCACAAGCATTTAGTTTGATGTTTTCCATATTTACAAGCTCTTCCTTTTTGGTCTCAAGACCAGGCATATTAGCAAGCAATGGTTCCTTTTGCCATTATCATCAGTAACCTCCTTGTATAAAAGCATTTAAACGGTTCAACTCCTCCCTGTGCTCGCTTACCACAGCACGAACAACATCTCCAATTGACACCATGCCAATCATATCCTTATCATCAATAACAGGGATGTGCCTAATGCGGTTTTCTGTCAATTATAACATGTTCAAGCTTATATTTCATAAAATTTTTTAAATCTATACATAAAAGGGTAAAATCAATTACAGCAAATACGATTACAGACCTGTCATCAATTGCATAGCTCGCAATACCTTGGTGTCAGGTGTAACTGTGATAAGCTTGTTCTGAAAGCACCAATTTAGTTGTATTGTTACAGGTCTCTGAAACCTCAATAAATGCAAGGGTAAAAAAAGATACTAGGAAATGATTATGGTGCCATACCTCTTCAGTCATGATATCTCCAACCTTAGTGGACTTTGATGATCTTCCCTGCACTATGATCTTCCTAAGATAATCTGAAAGTTTTGAATGAAAAACAATAATTTAAAATTTTTAAAATGCATTATTTGGTAGTATGATACCCCAGATAAACCTCATCACTGACAGCCTATAATGGTTACTAAAGCAGTTCTTTCCAGAACAATAAGTTGAGGTTACTAGAAGATAAGTAAAGCTCTGTAATCAGCATGGATTATATTTTGTAGCCTGCTCAGCTAAAGTTTCTTCCACGGTGGCATTCAGATGACATCATCTAAAGGAAAAAGAAATTCAAACAGATTGTGCCAAATCAGGTTCTCATTGTGAATAAGCAAAGTTACAACCCAACCTAAGTAAGAATTTGTTTTCCTAAACACATGGGAGCCAGATTGTAAATGTCAGTTTTACATGCCAAATTAGTGCCCAGTTGCTAAATGCTCGCTTCTTTAGTTCTTTTCCTCGTTGAGCTTATTCATCAACTCATCATTTCTAACAATGTTGTGCATGATAATAGTCTAGTGTCACTAATGGTTCATAGCAGATAAATAGACAGGTCTACATTCCCTACTATCATAAAGGTCAATTGAATGACTGTAGCATTATGCTTCTTGTAGGATAATAATACTTTTCAAGTACCTCTCTCTGTAATGATTCCTCCAATTGACTTCTGCTCTCCAGGTTTCACAACTACCAAGGCTCCAACATTATGCTGTGTCATCTTCAGAGTAACAAACTTTAACTAGTTAAAACACATAATGATGCTCCTATTTACAAATTATGTACCTTTGGAGTGTTTTTTACAGAACTTTGGAAAAGCTAGACAACTAGCAACTGTTAACTAGCGTATTTGGTTATAGCAGTCTCAGAGTCGTCAAAGATTGGGTTGTGAAATACAAGATGCAAAGTGCAATAGGTTAAACCATTAGAATCAGAACTGATAAATATCTTAGGGAAAAGGAAAACACATACCGATTTCACAGCATCATAAACAGTATCATCTGTTGTGCACCAAAGCCAAGAGCCATCTGCACCTTTACCTTTTGCTTTCAGGATGTCTGCAATTGTAGTACTTTCAAATCCATGCTCTTCGATACGAGCTGATGAAACTGACTCAAGGCGTGAAAAGATAATGGGCTGCAAAACTGGATTCCCAATGCGGGCATGTCTCAAAACAGAGCTTTTGACAGCATTCCCATGTAACAAAAATCCATGAATTGCCCTTTTCATCATTCTGATATTAACACAGATTGAAATGAATATTAAGAATCCATAACCGTTGGATGATATACTCTTGGATACCATCTATGAAGCAGCAAAACGCAACCACAGGCCACCAACAAAGGAAATGAATTTATGTAGCCAATGCAAACTAGTTTGAACAAAGCCCAAGCTCAGTAAAGTTACTAAACTTTGTACAATAACTAAGCAATTAGATGTAAAAAAACGTAATGTTGTAACAGTTCCACAACTAAGTTTTTAGAATAGAAAATTTGGTTTCTCCTGGGTCCTTCTCTTCTTCATCTGCTTATTACTTGTCCATCGTTAGGATTTGAGAAGAAAATGAAAGATCCATAAGTTGGTGTATCAGTCGTCAAATTTTCAACTCTAGAATAATCTAACGATGAATAATTATTTAATTTCCAAATCCTAGTAGCTTATGCTTTACATACAAAAGTCACGGCATGAGATCAAAAAATTATGAGCTCAACTGATTAACTTATTAACAAATCCATAGTTACTTCCTACATAAATTACGCATCTTGACATGAACAAAGCAAACGAAGTAAGAACTTTTTCTTCAGATATTCCTCGTAAGCGAAGATGAGGAAGAAGAAGAACAAGAGTCACAACAGCAGATCTTTATAAGTAGTAGTAGTAGCATTGAAATCGACCAAGAGAGCAGAGATGGACGGAGGGTTTCACCTGACTAATTTCAACACCAACAGCGGCTGTTAACTCGAAGCTTTCTTTAGCTTAGGTGCGAAACTCAACTCTAGTTATGATGAGTAGAGTAAGCATCAGAGTTTCCAGTGTCTTATCCAAACAAATAATGAGTAATACAGAACAGTACAGTAGTAGTATACAGTATTCTACAGCGAGAGTGTCTGTCGTATTATCTGTCCGTTGTCGTCGTTTTCATTATAGGAATAGGATAGGATAGGATGGCGAATAATTACCTAGTGCATTGCGCGCACCCGTCGTTATCATCGTTGTCATATCATCAAATTCTGCTGAAACACCCGTCACTTTCATCTAAATCATCTGATTCCGTTCTTATGTATGCGATCGTACGAACGTGGGAACGGTATCAGATTTCTTATTCTGGTTAAATTGAGACATAGTAACTGACAAGAGAATGTAACGAGAAATGGCCAACAGGGCGTAATATAATTAATGCTCCAATATGAGGATATTATAGGTATTAAACTACTAAAACTGAAAATAACCTAACCCTTCGTTGGAAGAGGAAAGAAGAAGAACATTCGTTTGAGGTTCTTCAGTCTGTTTCCTTCTTCTTCTTCTTCTTCTTCTTCTTACTTTGAATTAATATTATTCTTTAACTTTTGCATACTCTATCGCCTTTGTTCTGCTGGAAATCATTTGCACTAGGTTTAGCTTTTATTTTATGAATATATGTAGTTCATGAAGATTTTTTTGGTTATAGTTTCTTTTATTTAGGTAAAAGAGGATGGAGGGAAATTTGAATAAGTTCAAAGTGGGCAATCTTCCTTCTGTGTTTTACATTCCTGAATTCATCACACGCTTGGAAGAAACCCAAATTCTCGCCAAGGTAAGAAGTTGTACTAATGCTCTCTCTGTCCATATTAACAATTATGTTCCTTCTTTTTAATGAAGTTTTTAGTGTGATGTTTCGGATTTCGGAAATTAGGTGTATTGGATCTTTATAGGATTGCCGTTTTCCCTGTTGCTTAATGAGATAATGGGTAACATAATACCAGGTTGTTTTCGAGGTTTTGGAGAATAGTTCATCAATACAGAGAACTCCCTGGACTATAACCATAGTTTAATCTCGTCCCGTATTTTCTTTCATAAATTCTCATTGAGTTATTTTAATTGCAACTTTCTCATATTACCTGCTTATATTAAAATTTAATTGAGTTTGTTATTGAATGATCATGGGTATACTTAAGTACTTGAAATCAGACTTAATTCAACAAAATAGATGTTCATGATTTTATTCATTTTTTTATATGTGCATTTGCAGATATATGAAGCCCCATTGTCAAAATGGAAATCTTTGAAGAACAGAAGACTTCAGAACTGGGGTATGTCGGTATTCTTTTTCATGTTTTGTTCTCAGTATAACCTGAAAACTACTTGCTTGGCGCTTTGTAATTGTAGAAGGATCAAATTACGCATTTTCTTTGTGTGGTTTGAAAAAGTTTTGTGACTTAATCTGGTTCTGGATCTTCTTCTTATGGTATTGAATAAATTAAATCAATTTCTATAAGTGTAAAACTTTTTGAAGGCATAATCACTGGAAAAGCATCCATATCATTACTCTCCTTCTCGACAAGGAGGTTGTCCTCAAGCTCGAACTTCGGGTCTGCCACTTCAAGCCAAAACAGCCGCTTACACTTGTGCCCCCCTAAGTATGGCTCATCACAATTAAAACAAAGTCCCTTTGCTCGTCTTTCAACCATCTCCTCCCTTGACAAACACTTGAAAATTTGGGTTGGGCTACTTCCCATAATGGAGACCGATGTTGGGGAACCTCCCAAGGGTTTGTTGTCTTGGTTGTTAACAACTGTAGGGCTGGCCCGAGAGCTTTTGATTGTTGCCCAAGCTGAAGCATTGCTTATGGTTGCTGCCCAGGCAAAATTACGCCAAGCTTCCCCTCCCTAGTCCATCAACTGCTTCCTTTCAAAAACCCTTGCCATGTTCATGGCTATCCCTAGCGTGTTCGACCCCTGCAGATCCACATCTATCCGTATCCCGTCAACTAATCCAGTTGTAAAGAGGCCCACTTGTTGTTTGGGTCGGAGACCAATAATGCATGCTAGTAAGGTTTGAAATTGACGCTGGTACTCCTCAACAGTACTCGTCTGTTTGAGATTGGCTAATTCTCCTAGTGGGTTAGTGCTTAAGGGCGGACCAAATCTCGTGTTGCATTATGACTTGAAGTTCTCCCACGACGTTCCTGGTGTCTCCTATTCCACCTGGTAATACTAGAGTTGGGCCTCCCTTGTCAAGTGAAAAGTAGCCAAGTCGACTCGATCCTCTTCTGTTGTCCGTTGGCTTTGAAAAAATTGATCGTAGTGGTGCAACCAAACTGGAGGGTCCTCTGAACCCTTGTAGGTGGGGAATTCCAATTTCGAGTAACGCGGCAGGGATGCCCTTCGTTCAGCCTCTCCCCTCGGCTAATAGAAGCATGGCTGCTTCTTGCCCCACCTCCATGCCCCCCACGATTCGGTTCCTTTCCTAGCTCCCTAAACCGACGATTCACCTCTTCGAATTGGGAAGTCAAGTTCCTCTGTTGGAGCTCCTCCATCTGCTGGAAATGTTGCTCAACTCTTTGCATAAGCGCCCTAAGCTCATTCTGGATATTCCCTGAGTCGTCCATCGTGTCTGGCTCTGATACCAAATTGATATGATCCCGAGCGTAGGATCTAGTCGCGGGATGATCCACCAAGGAATCCTCTTGATTTCCTTTGTTGGAGTTCTTCCTTTTTTAGAAGACCCTATTTTTCTACTCAAGAGGGAAACTTGTCCTTGACAAGGTCTCTTCCTCCAAGAAATATTTCTTTGATAATTTGTCTGATAAAGTAACCTTATATAGAGCTGGTTACGTGAGTTTATTTAGGATAAGACTTCTAACAAGAATAGACCTACTAGTTATCTTACTAAATATTTAAATAGACTCCTTCTACGGTAAGATATCCTATTTTAAAGGGATGTTGCAAATCTCCTATCACTTCTCCTATTTTAAAGGGCTTATCCTCTTCTTGCTATATTTCGTACCCACAAATGCATCCTTATCCATATCAGTTTAAGAAGTACTTCATGTATTACTACCACGCTTATAAGGTATTATTTGAACTTTTACTATAAAAGTAACTTTCCTTCTTCTAAAAACTTTTCAGTTCAAGCAGTTAAAAAGTTTTGCAGTAAATGTACTTTATTAAAATTTTTAAGTGGAGAAGCTCTAGAGTTAAATTGAAATCACAAGAAGATTGAGCATACATAAGACAAGAGTAAAGAATGAACTTTCTTGCCTTCTCTTTTTATGTCAAATTCAAACCACCTCCCTAAATGTTTGCTAACTGACAGGTGGAGTCGTCCATGAAAAGGGTCTTCTGCCCCAAGACTGTAAGTGGGAACACAAACTTGACACAGTTTTATTTTCATTTGTATGGAGATTTAAGTAATTCATCTTGATCTTTTTACTTTCTACAATGCTTATTATGCACATGTTAGTTTATAATTAAATTTTTTATAATTGTTTTAAATCTTTCTTCTTTTTTAGTTCTTTTCTAATTTGACTGCTCAAGTTGCTAGTTAAAATGCTCTTAAGAGAGCAGATATGCTAAATAATGCTCATCAATGACTTCTGAGTGGAATCAATTTAGACCTTCTACTGGAAATTAAATTTTTTTTAAGTGGAAGAAGGGACCGTCTATGAAGTTTCATCATTAATGTATACTTGAAGAATATTACAAAAAGTCTAAACTAGATGATACAATAACAATGCACACATTCTTGGGTCTGGAGTTTACTTGTGTTAGTGCACCAGTAGTTAGTGCACATTACAAATTAGAGATCAATTATGTACCATTCAGTCATGGAGTTGCATTTGAATGAAGTGTCTCTGTTATACTAATATGGCTTAATACTTTTTGTCATTTAGCAAAAAATAGCTAGTTGTCTTTTTTTTTGGAAGATGAATCATAGCTAGTTGTTGAGAAATGTAATGATGCCCTTTTAATTCTATTATTGAGAAGCCAATTGTTGTTCCTCTTTAGTTCGAATCAACATAAGGCTTAACATTAATTTTCTTGTTTTTGCAAATATAGATTCTTATTGTTACATATTGTTTTTAGAATCTGCTGAGCAACCTCTCTTACAGTGCCTCCTTGGTTAACGAAGATAACGCAAAAAATATACAACGAATCAGGACTTTTCCCTGCAGCAATTAATCATGTTCTCATCAATGAGTACCTTCCAGACCAGGGGATAATGGTTTGTGCTGAACAGTTCTACATGATAGCAATCTCTTTTTTTGGTTTGCAATAATCTCATTTTTACCTATTATATGTCCCAACTTTTTTTCTTTTGGACCTTGTTCATAACCAAAATAGTTGAATTTGAGTCTGCATCGTAATTGCCTCTTGGTGTCTGGTATTGGCCCTGTTTATTGACTTGGAACTTGGATTTTGAATACAAGGCAACATGTCCCATCATGCATCATTTACTTTTGTACCATTTTAAAGACAGATTAAATGTTCACTCAACGCCTGCAACTAACGTCAGCCACAGTATTTTGTATTAGTTGCTATTTATTGTCTTTATTGTCACTATTTGCAGCCACACCAGGATGGGCCTGCCTATTTCCCAGTTGTAGCCATCCTCTCTCTTGGTTCACCTGTTATAATGGACTTTACACCACATTCAAGATTAAAAACATGCACAAATGCATGGAGGAGTGATGATGAAAATAAATTGTTCTCAGCTGGTGAAGCTTTAGATACTCAGGCGGACAAATTGCGGCTCGATCACCAACCTTTTTCTGTATTATTGATGCCTCGAAGCCTACTGATATTCAAGGATGATGCCTATACAGGTGAATGCCTATTGTTGTTGCAAAACACAAAGCTTTGCAGATTTTTTTTGTTGTTCTCTAAGCAGGTTCTGCGGAGTGAAATGCTTTTGATTTTATGCTCTATAGTATCCTAATTACACTAGAAAATTTTCCTTTCAGATTACTTGCATGGTATAGAAGATAGAGAGGTGCAGCCATATGGTGAGGTATGTGGCAAATTTTGACGTAGATATTGACTACAAGGACATGTTCTTATATGAGACAATCGCACTGGTTTTTCATTTTTAGGTTGTGAATGGTGCAGAAGCTTTGCTACAACGTGGACTCGATGATTCCCTCTTAGATTCTGAGAAAGATGGTGATTCAAACAAGGGTGGAGATATGAAGCTTATCCACCGAAAGACGACAAGAATTTCACTCACTTGTCGATTGGTTTTGAAGGTTCATAAGAATTTGTTCAAGTTTTAGAAGTAGATATAACGCTCTGCGATTGGATGACTAGGGTTCCTTTAATGTTAAAAGAGTAGTGAATGGATAAAATTTGTCTTCAAGGTGGCTAATACTTGGTGGTATTTACCTCCAAATGATCTCCCATGTATCACAAATATGGTTAAACTAGTGTGAATTGTTTGTATATTTTGGAAAGGATAATGCAGCCAGTTGAATTCATGTTTCAGACGAGGTGTCATTACTTAATTGTTTGTTTGACATTTGGAAGTATGGTAACTGTTCCACACAAAGTCAACTCTTGGTCAAGACTAGGCTTTGACCTCTACCATTGAATTAGTGGCTACTTCTCAATTTGATGTACAAGGACAAAATATGGCGGAAATAAGCGCCGTTTCAGTGAAAAAAGAATAATGTTTAAGAAATTTGATCCCCCCGCTTTTAATGTATACAACTATCTCCATTATTTGTTATTCCTAAGCTTCTAATGCATAATCCTTATATCTTAATATGTAAAGCTAAAATTTTCTTCCAACATCCACGTTAACAATTAGAAGTGGGGGAAAAGAAGCATGAATCGAATGATATACCTTCCAAGTTTTAACATTATCGGTGACCAAAGGCGTACAAGTGTATGCCAACATATCAGACATCAGTCTGCGAGTATTAGAACAGCAAATCATAACATTTCTGACTAGCTCGACCTTTAATCTCTCTTAACTGATCTTTCCAGGTGGGGAGGTAAACCATAAACTCGGTTATTAAATAAACATATCTCTCCCCCCTGAATGTTTCCAAAATTCTGCTTTCTATCGTGCCACAAATATTCCAAATAATTCAGGCTCTTCAACATGGTGGTCAAATCAGGATAAGAGGCAGAGATATTAGCATATTTAGGCAAAAATAAAACATCTTTTCTCCATCCTATTCATAGGTGTTGAGCTCTCCAATCGACCGCAAAATGATTGCTATTTTCATCATCATCACTGGATGATTCTTCCACTATAGATTCTTTTTCAACCAATTTTGTATCTGTGCCACGTTTGGAAGACCTAGCAGCCATCAGCTCTATTTTCCTCCGTTTCAACAATTCAACTTTTTCCCTATAGGCACTGGTGATTCACAGGTCAAAGAGAATAAGAATCCCAAACCATCCAATAAATCAAACTAAAGAAATTCCTGAATAAATGGCAGTATCCCAACTGCTAGCTAGCACAAACTTACCTCTGTTCCAAAGATTCGAATTCTTGGATCATTTCAGCTGCATCAATCTGCAATCACCATACTACATATTAGTAACATCAATTCGAGATGTAATTGAGTAAAACCTACATATTTATCTCTGACCTCCTCTTCTTCCAAACGGTCATCAACCTCCCGCAAGTCCTCTTGTATCAACTTCTCAAATTCCTTGTACTCATCTCTAATCAGGATTTAAAATAAAATTTAAAATTAGTATGCATCAAAATCCACATGTTAACATGATACAAAATGTACGTCTTTCAACACAAATTGAAAAAGTATATGGATTCTGCTCCACCCATTAAATTGTGATAGTTATAATCGATTATTTGATTAAGTAGATAGAATGTCCATTACAGTACAAGGTGTTTAAAGACTGGGATGCACAATCAATCAATACTTAAATGAGCAATTATTTCAAAACACAAGCTTTTTAAAAGTACTGACAATCTCAAAGGCCCATATAAAGAAACCCTTCTTGAGGTAGCAGGAGATGTACTTCTCCTTATATACAGATGATTGTAGTGAATTCAACAATGCAATCCACTGCTTAACATAAAAAATTAGCAAGCCATAAAACCAGATGATTATCATAGGGTAGATTAGGAAATTTTCAGCTTTTTGAAGCTTAACAAATGTAACTCTCCCAAAGAAATCAAATTAAAGGAACACAGAAACCTTCATTTCAGAGAAAAGGAAGCTCATATCAATCATTAACTATGAAAAGAGTGGAACGGGAAGCAAAGACCTTACTTGACATCTGGCTTCACAGTCTTAATGCCACGAGCACGTAAATCAGCTTCCTTGTTGTCAAAGAATCCTTCAGGAAGAGCTCCTTTCACTTGCTTGGATTCTAAACCAGTAGATTGTTCTGGGGCAGATAAAGAATCGCTGACTTGTTTAAAACTTGTAGTCTGGTTATTAATCTCATTGGGTGGTTCATTTCTCTTGCTTTCAAAGGACGACTCTTTGGTTATAGCATGAGTTGAAGTTCCCACCTTTTTAGATGCATCTGGATCCGAAGACTTGACAGCATCTGAACCTAAAAGCACATTTTTAAGAACATAAATTACCATAATCTGTGACAGGAAAGCACGGGTTGAAAATGCATTTCCTTTGTTGTTAGACAGGAAGGCCTTATCTAGAAATATTGAATTGCGAACTCTTCAAAGACATCGGAAAGGGTGATGGTGTGACCAAAAAAAAAAAAAATATTGTCGTTCTTTTCCTTCCACTTAAAGATAACTGATCATTAGCCAGGCAACAAGAATTAGGCTGCTTTGACTCCTATCAATGATGTAATTCCTTTTCATCTGGAGTCCCACCTCCAATTATAAACTTTACAAATGGTTATCCACTCAGAGGCAGGGTATATGTCTTTCAGGTTTCATGTTACAGAAGATGAACTGGCTTTCAATCATGATTTATATTCAATTTTGCCCAAAAACCAGTTGCAAACAAACTATACTCCAGGAAAATGAGGCAAAATGGAAAGAACCTAGTGGGAACCATCTCAACCACAGGTAAGAACCTATTGCTCTATTCAACAAGCAATCTTTTCCCTCTCTGCGATCTTGTTCACATTAACTCTATAACCATCACTACCGAAGATCATTGAATGATAAAACACAACTAGATAAGTGCCAATATCATTGAATAATAAAAGACATCAATGCATTCAATTGGCAAATTCAAGAAGTAACAGCTGAAGAATCCCTTTCTATTTTTAGCAGAAACCGAAAAAAATCCTCATTCTTCATCTACAAACACACAGCCATTCTATTTTGTACCTACAGAATTCGCATCCCGAAAAGGAAAAGAATCCATACCAATTCTTTGCTTCTTTGAGTCACGAGTATCAAAAAAATCAGGAGGAAGCACAGATGATGAGGAAGGCTTGGACAATTTGACAGAGGGTTGATCCTTGGTATCAGGCAGGTCCACCTTAACTGGAAGTTTAGGTTTAGCAGATTGTGTATGCCCAGTTGCATTAGCTTTGAAATCACTTATTGCCTGAGAAACCAAAAGGGCAGTATAAATAAATCAATCCTCAGAATCATAATTGGGAGAACAAGAGAAGGGTACGAATGGAATGACCTCGTGATGCTTACGAGAAGCTTGGTGAGCATCCCAGAGGGATTCAGACTTCAAAACAATGTTGCAAACCCTACAAACAGGTTGATCGAACTCGTTGTACCTGCGCTAGTAGTTAATGAATGAATATCAGAAAAGAACCTCTTCAACAATAAATAAATAAAAGCAGTAAAAAGAAGAAGAGATAATACCTAACAAGAGGAGAATCAATTCGCTGCTTATCCTTCTTCTGGGCGTTCAATCTAGCACGGAACAAAGCCTTCTTTTTTGCTGCCGCGTCCATTTTTCCACTTGCTTATTTTCTCGACAATTCCTAATAAAGATAATTACAGAAAAGAAAAACAGAGAAGGTCGGAGTTGGAGTTGCGAGGGAATTGATGAGAGACGCAGACCAGCACGGAAATTGGGCTTCGAAAAGCTTTTCTTCCTTTTGACCTTATATTCATTTTCTTTTTCTTTTTCTTTTTTAGTTTTGGATAATTTTCAGTTGAAAAAATATAAAATAAAGAATTATAACGAATAAAAAATAAAATAGAACTGGGTTAACTTTTAGTTTTAAGTTATTATTTAAAAATTATATTATTAAAATAAAGAATTAAAAGTTTAATCAGTATTAATTTTGTTAAAAATAAATTAAAAATTACATATATTTAAATAACTTAAAATATAATTATCAAATAATTTTAATTTTAATTTTAAAAAATTAAATAAATAATAATTAATTAATTTTAACTTATAAAAAATTATTAATTTGTAAAAGTTAAATTCTAATAAATTTAATGGGTCACTTTTTAATAATAAAAATTATTAGAATTAAAAATTAAATCAGGTGATTTTTAAATCGGTTTAATTAATTTTAATGATTTGTTTCATTTTAATAATTGAGGAGAGAGGGAGGGAAATCTAGAACTCCTATAAAATGAACAAATCAAAATAAGAAAGAGGGATTGGTCGTGCTTGGTTGGTTTGTTAGGATTAGGATTTAGAATGAGTAGCGAAGTGTATGATTATGCTATGGATTGCTTTGGAAGTTGTCCCATCTGTAAGCTCACCATTCCTTCGTATCTACTCCCAAGGTAGCTCTCTCGCTCTCGCTGTCTGCAACCTGTTCAATTTTCCTTTTCCTTTTGTGATTCTTAAAAATATTGATTTTGTTGATAACACTGTGGACGATGATTATATAGGCATGCAAACAGCCACTTTGAAGATGATGACGATGATAATGATGCTATTGCAAGCTGTGTCGACGAATATCTCGCCATGTCCCAAAGCCTTTCCCTTTCCCCAACTCATAGAGGTAACTATAATAACGCCATGGATGAGAAGATTTCGAGTTTGATTGGTTTGCAAAGCACCAGTTCCCATCACCCTGTCAATAATGAAGGTGGTTTGATGGCCTTGTTGTTCAAGTGTTTCGAATTAGATGTAAACTTAATGCATAAGAAAACTAAATCCAATACTGTGTTATTGTGTGGTTATGTTGATCACTTCCATTGTCTGCCCTCCGAGGACCTGGGATGGGGTTGCGGTTGGCGTAACATCCAAATGCTTTCTTCTCATTTGCTTAGGCGTGAAAGTGCTAGGGAGGTGTTGTTTGGGGGATGTGGATATGTCCCTGATATTCCCTCTCTCCAAAGATGGCTTGAGATTGCTTGGCAAAAGGGGTTTGATGCCCCTGGCTCCCTTCATTTTAACCACTCCATCCATGGCTCTCAACACTGGATTGGAACTACTGAATGCGCTGCCCTCTTCCGTTCCTTTGGCCTTCGAGCTAAGATTGTTGATTTTGACTCTGCTCCCAGTTTGAATTCTACCAAAACAATCACTAGTAGAACCACCGGAGGGAACAACGGGAAAGCCACCTTTCAGGTGTATGGACCTATGGACCGATATCTGCAACGTGATACTTCCAGTATTTCTGCACCAGAGACTGATGCACTTGCACGTGACAAATCCCACTTTTCAAGCAAGAATGATTTCTCTCATGCTCTTGTTGATTGGGTGTGGAATTACTTCTCAGATGGCATAAAAATTCCATTTTCCCGTAGTTCAAGTGTCATTGCCACTGACAGAATGTAAAAGTTAATCTCTTTATTGTTAGCTTTACTCTTCTCTTGAAGATTTTGTAATGTTTGAAATTTGGATAGCGGACTTTCTCCTTTTGATCGCTTTTCCTTTTTCATTTTCTTCATTGGTTTTTGCATACAAGACATTTATCCTGAGTGTATTTGGGTTTGTTTCGAGTATTAACAGGCCCTTATACTTTCAACATGATGGACATTCGAGAACCATTGTTGGGATTGAAGTCAAACGCCAACAAAATGGCACCTCAAAATACAATCTGTTGATTTTGGATCCTGCTCATGTAAGTACTAAAAGCTTTCATTTTTCTTCAAGATTATATATTAAAATATTAACTATAGGCATCTGCAATGCATAATCCTAATAGATGTGTCTGCAATGCATACTCCTATGTGTTTAAAGTTTTTTTTTTCTTTGCACAAAATCGGTTGTCCTGAAATATCTAGCATTTTGTGGTTGAACGATGCTCTACCATTTGCAATATTGCATCATCTACTGTCAACTTCAGCTCCAAGGTTTCATGAACTGTTTGCGAACAGAATCCTTTCTAAAACCTATATCTTTCCAGCAATTTCCAATTTTGTATTTAGTAAGGCGCAAATCTTCTATCATGACATGGAGCATCATCTAGCAGCTTCACTAAAGTTGTAAAAGAAAATTTTTGCACCTAAGCCTAAGAAGCATTGAGGGTCTTTTGTATTGTCATTGTTTGGACAAAATCAAATGCGAAGAGTGCATATGTAAGGCTTATCATGACATTTCAATATCTGTTGAAGTTTCAGATTATTTGTTTCTAAGTAGGTGTTAAAATACATCAGGGATGCCTGTAGATGGTATTGCTGAGGCTGTAATGAGATCGAAAGCCATCAATTCTTAACTAAATCCGTGGAATATGTATGACATTCCTTCCAGACATGGATTATAATGAAGTCTTTCTCTGAGCATCTGGACTTTTGGGCCTACCTATGTTGGCACTAGAAATTATTTCCACATTAATGAAAACAGTAAATTGCTTCCCTTACAAACACTATTGACGATTTCTCTAGGATATATATCATTTCTCCTCCTTTTTGGCCTGGAACACTAGTGAACTGCAGAATAGGATTGTAGGCTTGTAATTGTAGCCCTCCAGTTCATTGGTTGCTGTTATGTTTGGTAGGTAGATGCAAGGCTTCAGGTTTCCACTTCCGTGACAACTTTTGAATTGGTTAAAACTTTAGATGTTTCGGATATAACGTTCTTGATTCTGTTTTACCATATATTTGTTGAATTTGTTGTGTGGTGTAATTACAGAGAACAGAAGCCTTAGAAATAGCATTGAAAGACAATGTTGGTTGGGAAAAGCTTATAAAAAGAGGAGTTCACACCCTGAAAAAGCCCCAATACCAGGTTAGACAACCTTAGTTGAAAAAAAATTGTTGATGGCAATGTTATCTGATGAGAAGGCCTGATGTGTTTTTTCATCAGTTGTGTTATGTAGAACCTGGAATAGCAACAAGACAGGAGGAGATGGAACAGCTGAAGACCTTAGATAGTGTTCTCATTGAATTCTAAATGGCTGTATATTAATGCTTCTCTTCTACGCTTTTTCTTTGGGTTATCAATGATTTGCATAGTTGACTATGATCAGAAAACTATTCTATTTATGAGACCCTTACAGAAGCATTGTAGTCATCTTCATTGCTGCGATTGATTTCTCACGGCCAACAAGGATATCCGAAAGGAATTGATATATTGACTATCGTTCAGAGTCTGAAGCTTGATATAATTTTGAATGGATTTCTTGAGATGATGGAATAAGAGTAGAGTGGGAATTTAACTCAGCAATTTTACCTTCTTCATTACAAAAATTTTTTTCGAGCACAGTCATCTGTTATACGAAGCCCTGCTGAGTACATATTGATTGCGGAGCCTCTCAGATTCAGCATCTAAGGCACTTGTTTCTTCTTCAAGGAGGAGTTCTAGCAATGACAGCCTGTTGCTTCCGTCCGCCTGAAAGTTGACAGCGCTTTTATCCAACAGCTGTATACAAAGTATATCCACTGGGCAAATTACTATAGGTTTGCTTTCTTTTGCACCTTCACTCTTTCTGATTAAGAAGCCATCTCATTGTCGTAAAACTCAACTTGTATGGAGCCTAATTTAGTCAAAAAGTTACTGATCTCACTCCAAAGCAATTACAACCCGCCATGGATCACTTAGCATTGCTTTATGTTTAACGTATTTTGGCTTCTCATAGTTGAACGTTTTTGCTTCACAGCGCCCATATTTGAACGTTGACGACATCAATTGGAATGGCGTTGCTTAACATGAATAAACTACCAAATTTGGGTTTTCATTAAATTTGAATTCGTACAAGAAAAAGGAAAAGAATCAATTTCAGTTTCGGCAAACTTACCTTAAGCTATTATATTCCACTTTATTCTTTTTTATTTGCAAAAAATTACATAATTTCTTACACAAACTCAAACTGGTGTATTAATAATTACATAATTTCTAACACAAACTCAAATTGGTGTATTAATAACCTAATCTATGCAAATTTTGATCTAAAGTACGCCCCAAATTGAGTTCTATGCGGCAAAGCACTGACTCCAGAAATTTTCTGGAATATCATCAGTTCTGTTTACTGGTTGGCCAATATATTACCATTCAAAACCTTCAGACGAAATTCAAGATTGCAGAAAACTGTAATGCGAAACAGGTATCAAATTAATCAATCTAATTCTTGTTCGTCATCGCTACCACCTCCAAACATAGCAGCCATTTTCATTGCCAGATTTGCAGCCATTTCTCTCCTCTGAAAATCAGGCATCAATCTCAAGCTGTCACGCATGTTCCCTATCTCAGACATCAACTGCTCTAAGTCATCAAAGTCAAAAGGCGTAACCCCATCTGTTTCTGGGCATTTTTCAGGTTCTTCTACACTGGAAATCACTTCCCCGTTACTCTGTAATTCAGACATTGATGTTGAGGGCTGAAGCTCTTCTTTGTCGAACTTTTCTCTGTTCTCATGTTCACATTCTGCCTCCAAATTCTTCTGAGTAGATGATTCTCTTAGATTCTCCATGGTACTAGCACTACTTGTCGAAACCCATCCTTCAAATGTGTCATCCCATGGTTCAGCTAAACCCGCAGATAACACTTCATACTCAAACTCGTACTCAGATTCTTCTTCTGACAATTCTGTATGGAATCAAGGGAAAGATTCAGTATTCCAATTGGCAAAGTAAGACTATAGATAAATTATGTTTACAAAAAAGACCTTCATTTGCAGGTAAAGATGGTTTAGGTATCTTATCGCCAGATTTCAAAATCATTCCAGGCCACATGTAAGCAGAAAGTGCACCAAACAGACGCTCAACTCCTTGGGAATCGCCATTAACTGACAAACCTGGAAAAGAAAAGGTTTTAGTAGAGACTAATTCAAGTTTATTCAGCTTGTGAATTCATGGCTCAATTTTATTTCACTTCTTAGTGGCAAAAATCAACCAAATGGAGGTGAACTCCTATGATTGAAGAATGTCCCATCAGAGGTAACTATATAACTAACCTAATTATAAAATAACTCGTCGGCCTTAACATCAGGAGTTTGACAAATAGGACTACCTCTCCATATTCAATTCCTAATAGATGCATGGAGGAAGGGTTTGCAAGGGATTTATGTAATTTATACTCTCCAATATACCAAAAACTACTTCGAGGGAAAGCATTAGACGTGTAATGATCCTAAGATATTTATAAGCAGAAAGGTTGGTAGAATGACTTGGAATGCAGTATTATCATGATCATAACCTGAAACAAAGAGGCTAGCCATCTAATTCTAGAACTAAATCTGAAAATGTTCACCAAGCTGGATGCTCAATTGATGGGCTTTACATACATTTGTCAAAATCGGGATTGGAAGCACAAGCTTCAATATATTCAATGTTGTTGTCGGTGCACCATTCAAGACATGATCTCCTAATATCCCATGCTGGTTGTTCTTGTTCGTACCCAAGTAGGCTAGCTCCTTCAGATTCAAAGTCGGTGATGATCTCATCAGAAGACTCTCCATTTCTTTGAAGTTGTCGTCTTCGGTACTCGGAATGAACTGGA
The DNA here is from genome assembly GCA_025629805.1 of Erythroxylum baracoense. NCBI lineage: Eukaryota > Viridiplantae > Streptophyta > Magnoliopsida > Malpighiales > Erythroxylaceae > Erythroxylum > Erythroxylum baracoense. Next base: position 5,261,113 of record JAOTAY010000008.1, on the reverse strand, counting down.
TGACCTGGAACGAGATCAACTTTGTTTCCAATGCATAAAAGAACATCAAACTTGTAAACATCATTGCGAGACACCCAATCCTTGAGTGCTGTGAGAGTTGATAGCTGCAAATCACATAACATAACGTAACATAGAGATGCAGAAAAAAGGGAAAAAAAAACAAGCAAAACAGAAAAGAGAAGAGGAGTTACATCAGTCAAGTCGAAAACCAAGACCACGGCAGCTAATCGATCGTAAAAAGGGAGATTAGCTATTAATAGTTCATCATTCAGATCCCCCATCCATACACAAACATCTGCTGTATAGTACTTGGTATCAATTGTCCACCTGTGTTCAAAAATTTTACATTTTTTTTTAACAAATAGATTGACAGAAAGAAGGAAACCATCAAACAAACAGAAGAAAAGAAACGAACCCATGACAAAGAATCTGAGAAGAGAATGATGCATCATCACTAGTGTCCCGGAAATCCACTGAAAGTAATCCTGGAACGGGAAATATTACGCTTTTAATCAACTCGAACGTTTTGTTAGGAATTGAAATACAAATGAAAGAAAAAAGAGAGTAGAGTTACGAGAGAGGATGGTTCGTTTGCCGACGTTGGAGGAACCAATAAGGAAGATGGCAGGGAGGTTTTCCAGAGGAGTGGGCCGGGAGCTTTCGGCCATTGGGACAATCAAAATTGGAAACCCTTAACCCCCAATTTGATGTTAAAAGACTATTACATGATATAGCTCTGACCAGTGACCATACGACCCCAACAACATTCAACCTCAACTCCAAGAATTAATTACAATAAAAACAAATGTTCTCTTTTGATGATTACAAATATTACAGAAGAAAGGAAAATGAGAATTTGAAAGAAATATAAAAATTTGTTATGAATTTATTTATTATGCGAGAAAATTGAGGATTAAGTTGATGCGTTTATTAAGTAAATTACAAATGTTGCTGCCTAAAGATAAAATGCTTTAATCTAATATTACCTGATAACAAATTTGGAGCCTTACAAACTTCTCTACCTTTCAACTTTAATCTTATATAAATGTCGATTCTCACATCCTAGAAAGTGCAAAGGGCAGGAATCCACTAAAGATACATAACACACACGAGATTAAAAGGAACTCATCCATTAAAATTCAATTCTAGTCTGGTGCATATAGTGTTGGCTTTAGCATACACGAAAAATAAAAAGAAAAAGCAAGAATAAAGCCTAAAATTGGTGCCATATTATTTTCCCATTACCTGAAGATAGGTTAAAATGAAAGCGAGGTCCACAAAAAGCAGCAAGCAAATGGTCGTACTAAGAAGTTCCTTAATTAAATATGCTAATAGTACACGACATCACCGGGATAAAATTAAAGTCGAGGAAGCACCTACAGCTAGGAGTTGCCAGCCTTTTGCTTGGCCTTCTCAATAAGCGGCTTCAGTTGCTTCTTTTCTGCTAGAATCTTGAGGAAGTTAAATAAGAAGGGTATGTAGTTGTGCTTTCTGCGAATGTTTTCGGTCCTCCACTTTTTGAACTTTTCCTCCTCCATCAAAATCTTCTCGGTAGCACTCTCAATTCCAGCATTTACTTCAGACAGTGATTTGTTCAGTGCTTCAAAGCTGCTGCTGTCAGCTAGGCGGTCTGATTGAGAGGCAGCAAGTTGCTGCAAGATGCGTTCCCTCCTCCTTTGAAGCTCTTTGAGTTCAACAGTATACATTTCTTTCCGGTTCTTGATAATTGCCATGAGATTGAATCTTATCTCATTTTTGGAATATCGCTCAATGCGGTCCTGAATCACTGGTTGCACCATCCGTAACCAATCGAGACTGTTATGTGCACCAGTGTATTGACCAAGGCTAATCGGTCCCTCTTTCAGTCCGTCAAGCTCATAGAGGACACCATCAACAGGTAAATAGCTTATAAAATGGTAGACATCATCATCTTTCCCAGCAGCCTTCTGCTCCTCAGGAACAAAGGGCTCAGGTCTTGCGAAACTGTTATGAGCCGCACGTATAGCTTCACTGTTGTTTATGGCCAAACCTTTGAGTTCGGGTGGAAAACTCTTGGTGAATTCTTTCAATTTCATCAATTCTGGGCCAATATCTATGTCTGGACAATTCAACAGGATAGATAAAATTGCTTGAGTGGCACAAGCATTATTTATGACCTACAAAAAAAAAAAAGGGAAAACAAGAAAATGAAATGAAAAGAATAATTAAAGGAACTTTTCACTTCCAGTAATGCTTCAACACTTCCGATCCACATGAGAACAAACCTGACTTGCAAAAAAGAGGTTGGGGTTTGGATCCTTAATTACAAGGCGGTCATCTTTTTCATCAGGGCGCCACTTGAAAAGGAAAATCAACCCATAAACAGGCCTTAAAAGAAAGCAGTGAGAAGTTTAATGTGTCAATAGAGGAGAGCATCCAGACATATCGGGGATTAAATGGTGTATATCAATTAAGAATGATAACAAACCTAAGATTGTCAAGAGAATCTAGGTCCAAAGAATACAACTCCTCAACCTGATAAGATGCATCACCATATCAGTACACATCAACAAACATGAGACAATAAAAAAGGCTCAAAACAAAATAACAATTAGGAAATTGTAAATAAACTAGTCAGTTGAAAATTTAATGTCAACATCTAACCAAAGGTGTATAAATCTCTCCATGCCAAAATGCATACTTACACCAAGAAAAAAAAAAGAAGAAAAGATAAAAAGAGATGCATGGTTATATGGCACAGAATTTTGCATGTTGCAAATTTGTGCAATATATTCTTGTTGGAAGCAAGTGGTGGTAATCAGAAGAACTGAATATATACATTCAGGCAAATGACTAAAAGTCCACGGAACATATGATTTTCTGCATGTCAAGGCTATAACAATAAACTGAATTATTAAAGCTACTAATATCCAAACATGCAATAGGGACCAGCGCTGAGAACCTCTGGTTTCTTACTGCAGCTATGGTAATATTTGGAATAACTGCAACAAGGTTAATTAAGCATACCATTTCCAAGTGGAAACTACATTAGAAATTAGCGAACCATTCATAAACCACAATGATATTATCGATGATAATGGTGTAGTCTAATCTAGCTGGGCTTGAATAGATAAATTAATGAATGACTGAAATGAACAGATATTCATGAGATTTCCATTCTGCAAATTCGAAATAAGGAATAGTAATAAATCAAGACATACCACAACTATGATAGTTAGCAATGCAACAAAGAGTGCTAATAATCAATAAAGGTTACCTGAACACCTTTCACTTGCATTTGCTGTATGAGTTCCGTGAATACACCTGCAATGCAAATTAAGAATCTAGCAATAAAACCCAACAGAGATAATGATATGCAAGCTCCATGATGAAATTATGCAACAACTAGTCTTGAGAACATTCACAACAATAAATTAACAAGTGCTTGCACTTTCCATGGCCTTGCACAAGCTGTGATACATGTTGCTCTAGTACACTTTGGTAGTATAGATCTTTAGAAATTACCATCCAGACTTGTCCATGTCTTCCATTGACGTTTGGTGTTTCAAACACCTAGGGAAAGTAGCATAATCGATGATGCATATGTTCACAACAGACACAACTACTGCAGGCTCAAACTTTAACACTGTGCTAATAAAAACTTTTCTGGGATATAAAGAAAATTTTATGGAAATAGAAATAATCATTTGTTTGGATTAGAACACCAAGAGAGAGACAAAACAATTGGAAGAAAACATTCTCCTTACATGTAATGGCTAAAATCTTTCCAAAATCGGAAGAAACTAGAGACTTGATTCAATATATTTATACTTTTAATAATTATAGACTTCCTCCCCACTTTCTTTACTCGCTAACTAATAGAAAGACGCTTTTCTATCTTCTTCCCAATTCATCCAATCCTAAATTGATGGTGAAAATATTTCTAATTTCTTCCTTTTACTTCCTTTCCACCCATTTTTCCTATACATTCCAAAAGTATGACAACATATCGAGTGGCTAAAAACTGAAAAGTGTTCATCAGATACGATCAACTCTCACACTTAAGAGAAAAAAGGGAAGAACACCAAAAATATCACAAGAGGATGAATTCAAAATATTCAGTGAAACGCTCTAACTGAAGCTTCAAGAGGATATGCATCAGTACCAGAAAAGTGGAATGAAAAAACTAACTCATCACATTAAAAACAGTAATTCGAATTAAAATTTTTTGAATAATCTCCTCCTTGTCATGGATATTCCAAGACAAATGAATATAAGTCCACGCCATACAACCCGCAGATATGTGCTCATTCTCCAATACCATATCCAATACTAAGTGCCTTATCATGCCTGGAGGATTCTAAAGTGAGCCACATTTTAGGTTGAGAAATTAACAAAGCCCCCAGCATATCAGACAAAGCAAGCACTAGAAGAGCGCCAGTATCCCCAGTTTAGGGTAGTGAAATGGGTGATTTTCCTAGGGTAGTGAAATGCCTTAAGCTGTACTACAAACTTGGATTTGACATCCGTTAGCATGGTCAATTTCTCCATATAACAGAAACATTCATGGTGTTGATGATGTTAAAGTGCCTCCTTACTGAACACTACGGCCATATTGACTAACTTGATCCGATACCAATGTCTCTCATGTTTAACCAAGGAAGTCTTTGAACATATCAGTATGTACGTATGCAGCATAAAAGTAGGCTTAGTTTAAACTGATTCCTAAAGCCATTCCAGTTATATGAAGCACAGACTGTAACATAAATACCCTAAAACAGTTTAGATTCAAGCCGCCAGTATTTCCAGATGCAATACAAAATTCTTCACAAGAAAAAAAAATTAAGTAAAAAAGAATGCAAAAGGTAACAGCTTTATAGGCCTATTAAATGTGAAGATCTATACAGACAAGAAAGTAATCACATGCATTGACGTAATGACTAAATATCATAAAGTGTTTCCAACATAACATTCAAAACTCCCATGAGCTACTGATACAATAACAAATATCAGCAACATTACAATGATATTCTTTCCAATCTCGAGTACAGATTAAAAAGAAGGAGGGGAATTGTACCAGGATCAGACTCAATAGTGCACCAAGACATGGTGGAGGAACTAGAAGCTGCAAGAAGAAACAGGTTCACGTGAAAAGCATAGAATATAATCTCATAAACATAAGTGGTGGAAAATAAAAGCAACGGCTGATAGTACACTTATGAAACCAAACAAGCCGTTCGAAAATACACTCACAACTTTGATATACAACACGTTACAAGGAGAGACGCTCGTAATCTGTTGCAATTTAAGGGAAAGTTAAAATTAAAGAAAAGTAAAGTAAAGAATGGACATCAATTAGGCATTAGCACGTTGATTGAGACAAAACTTGGCAGTAGAAGAGATGAAGAACAAGAGAGGCGTACGGTGAAGAGCTGAGGCTCTGGGTTCTAATGCGATATCTTCGGAAGGAGGTGACCTTTCAGAAGTAATCAAATAATTAAAGACAAGGGGTTTTCTAAATAGCAACTTAGGCCTACAATTTGATAAATATTTAGATTTGGTCTTTTATATAAAGTTGTTTGGGTCTCCCAAAACTTTTTTAATTTAAAATACTAGAATGATGTCGTTTTCTATTTCAGTTTTTTTTTTAATTAAGGGAAAAGATTCAAAATTACCCAGTACGTCGGGAAAGACAGGTTCTCGATAAATCCTCTAAAAGGATCATGTGGTACCCTATAAGAGGTGTAGAAAAATAAGTGACTCCGATATTTAAAAAACTAACCCCACAGCTTAGTCGAACCGAGCTTAACCTTTTGAACTTTGGGCTTGAAATCGATTGTCATCCTGATCAAAATTGTGAACTACAGTTTATATATTTGATAGTTTTTTATTATTAGGAATTCTTTAATGTTTTTTGAAGTTTTAATAGTTAAAAAATACTAATATTGATAAATTTTTATTTTATGAGAATGTTAAGCAAAGTTCTTATCGTCAATTCTTCATATGCTTCTCCAATTCCCTTTTTTAAGCTATGAAAAATTAGTTACATTAAAGTTAGGTCGTACGATTAGTTACAACAGTGACAAGTAGGTTTGGTTTACTCTACTTTTTAAGTTAGGATTATGGTAATTTAGGTTTATATTAAACATCTGATGGTAATTTTAAGATTGGTATCGAGGGGCAATGACAAATCAAAGAATACAACTTGGGCTTGAATAGTAGATCCAAGTTAGGTTTCATTTGGTTTTAGGTGTAATAAAATTATTGTGAAGTTGAAGCCTGCTCACTTTTAATTTCTTTTTTAATTATAAAGGTATTATTTTAAAAATTAGACCGAAAGTTAAATTTATAAGACAAAAAATTTAAGATCTAAAAAATTATTTGATATTTGATTATTATAAAAACGGCTAAAGATTGAATAAATTAAAGAATTTGAAATATGATTAAAAGAGATCGTTCTTACCTATAAAAAATTTTAAAATTTAATTGAAAAAAGTGATTATTAAATATAAATTAATTGGTTTATTTTAATTTATAAGAAATTATAAATTAATAAAAATTGACCAATTAATTAATAAATTGCTCAATTTTTAAATAAAATTAAAGAATTTGAAATATGATTAAAAGAGATTGTTTCTACTTATAAAAAAATTTAAATTTAATTGAAAAAGGTGATTGTTAAATATAAATTAATTGGCTTATTTTAATTTATAAGAAATTATAAATTAATAAAAATTGACCAACTAATTAATAAATTGCTCAATTTTTAACGATAAGAGTTATTATAATAAATCAAACCAAAAAATTGAATATTGAACTAAAATATTGAACGGTTTAAAATTTTTACAATTAAAACTAATCAAATCAATTGAATTTTTTAATCAGCGATAAAAGGCACTCGGTCTCTAACTATAGGATTCTTAGTATTTAAAAATTAAAATACTTAAATACGATTTTAAAAAGATTTTCATATTTTAATTGTGTTATCTAAAGAAAGTTTTTGAAATTAATCATTTCTTTTGGAAATTGACGATTGCAAAAAGATTTTGTCATGTAATTTATTTCATAACTGTAATTATGATTCATTTTGTCTATATTTTGAATTATTTATTAAAGATAATTTTATAATGATGTCTATAATTTAATTTATATTTAAATAAATATTTTATTATTTAAAACTTGTCACAATTATATATTTTTTGTTTATTTATTTTTTAAAATTTTATAAAAATATATTTTAATTTTATAATTAGATAAGTTTATAATTATTTTAAGATATAAATTAAAGTTGCAATGAATATATCACGTCCAGATATGCGTCGACTACTAGAGGAGTGTGAAAATTCAGAGAATATCCACTAAATACTTGAACTGAATCATATAACCAAAATATCTTAAGCCTCAAAGTCCTTCCTTGTATAGACATGATATTCTGGAATTGTACAGGTAGCAATTCATGTCAGTCTCCCATCTTCCGCTTTCAATCTCCTGTACATGTTACTTTCGTAAAATTGCCTGGTTCGTATCGCCAAAACTAATGCAAGAAGAGCACCAACAAATGCCGTACATGTCAAAATGATGAATGACAACCTGTAACACCGAACACCGAGGCATGTCAGCTCTTTCACTGAAGACTTCTCAATACCCTTCTCTGCAAGATTGTTCAGTGCTTCGTAATCATATAAAGTCCCTGTGATCTTCACATTTAGTATGTATAATCCCAGAGGGGATGCCATTTGTACAGAATTGATCAAAGTAGCGAAGCGCTTGAGGCCAAAAAGCTCAGAAATTACAGCGTAAAGTAATGGCCATTGAGCACCAAGCGAAAATCCCATGATCACTGATGCTATGTAGACCGAACCAGAGAAGGGAAAGGCAACGAAGAGGTTGCCTGCGCATGACAAAAGAAGTACAAATGTCCACAATAATGGCCGTGGCATTTTTTACCTCATTAACATGATCTCTGACATGTAACCGGAGAAGATTCTTCCAAAACAACTCCATATACTTACCAGTGAAACAAGGTAACTGATGGTTTTGGTTGGATATCCCAGTGACTCCCCAATTTGACCCAAGTTGTCAGTTGCAGTGCAGGTTGTACCAAGTCCACATACTGTTACAGAAAGTAGTATCAGCATGTCCATGCTCAAAAGGGCTTGCAAGACTGTGTAGTCCTCACCTCTTTCTGGTTTGTCACACATGGATATGGAAAGGAAACATGATCTATTAGCCTTCTGTTTTAGCTCCTTTGGGTTATCTTCTTCTGGACCAATTTCTGGTAGTCTCTCAATCAGTGCATCGCTCTGAAGCCTCAGAGGATCATGTCTCGTGTTGTTCATTTGAAACCACTCTTCTCTAACCACAATAAGGACAGGAGAGAATAGAATAACGCATATCATCATGGCACTAACACGGTACCCTATGCTGGAGAAATTGACTTGTTTCTGAACAATAATCATGCCCAAGAGAAACAAAGCCAACACAACTAACACAGAGAGGAATTGGTAAAAGACTCTGAGCTCGTTAGGTTGCCTCTCACCCTTGTTCTCTCGAATTGCAGAAGCAAAAAACAGATAGAGAGCAGAAGGGAAACAAGCAATCAGAAAAATGATCGAACTGGAATTGCTTCCGTAGATGGCCAGGTAAAGCTGCATAGTGATAGCTCCACTTAGCCCAAGGAAACCCTTGAGTACCCCTAGTAACACACCTCTACTTTCAGGGAAGTTCTTGAGACAAGTTACATAAGTACATGTAGCTGCAAAGAACTGGGCGTTGGCTGCTACAAAAATGTAGAAACACATGTGCCATACTTCAGGCAAAGGTATTTTGTTAGTGACAGCAAGCCAAATCATGATGTAGCCTGCGAAATTCATAGCAGCGCCGATAATGATAGAGAACCAAGGAGGAGCTAATTCAGCCAACAGCCCAGAAACTGTACCAAAGTTGCCACCAAGCTCTTTGAAGAAGCCTAAAAGATTGAGAGTTTCTTGGTCGTAACCAAGAGACGATTTTATGTCGTTCGAATAGGTTGGAAAAAGATAGTTAATACCACCTCCAATCATGATCATGTTGGAGGCAAAGAGTGAAAACCACCTGCCTTTCACCGCCCGCAGTGCTAATTGCCATACCTCCGCCATGTTTTTTCTGCTTCTGTGGCTGTGACTGAGTAAGCTATAATTTGAATTTGCTGCCAAATTTGGTATTTGGCTATGAATCCACTACTGGTATTCCTCTACATGCAAACAATATTGTACTTAGATGTTAATTGATTGTTTAAGGACCAATTTTTTTAAGCATGCATATATTTAGTAAAGGGACTTATTACTTTAAAAAATTGGCCATGCTTTCGACTGACGACTGTACCCAGCATAAAAAATAAAAAATAATTGGTCAGATTGTCCTTTTGAAATATATAATTTCTACTCCCAATGTCCTCCGAGTTAACCTATTGACCATTATCTTGATGTAACAGCTTTATCTAATATAATTATATATTAGATAAAATTTAAAAATAAATTAATTTTTAATTATTTTAATTTATTTTAAGATCTTATATGATATTTTATTAATAAAAATTATTTAATTTTTTGAAATAAATAAATTAATGTTTGTTTTAAATATTAAATTTAAAATTTTCTATATTTTAGAGATTTTTTAATTTTGATATATTTATTAGTAATTATTAAATTAATAATTTAATTACAAAAATTAAATTATTTATAATTTTAATTAAATAAATATAATATTAAATTAAATTACTCATAATTCTTATCAATAATTAATATATTAAATAATATATATTTACTTGATAATAAGTCAGATTGTGAAAAAACAAAATAAAATTAAAAATCGCTTTTGTGATTTTTATAATTTAAAAAATAAAAATAAAACTAAAAAGGAAATTTAAAACTCAAATAAATAATTTTTAAACTAATTTTTGGACCTTAGCTAAAGCAATGTCAGCAAATATTCTTAAAATTGCTTGGTGGTATGTCAATTATCCTCACGTCACTGAGCAACCAGATCCTCCGACAAAAGTAGCCATCACTATCATTTAAATAACATTTTTGTTAGCTGGCGACAACAACCATAGCAGAGCTAAATCAGAATTTAAAAGTCAAGAATAAAGAAAATCATATCACAACGAACTAATAAGGTTATGAATTATTTATTACTCATTGTCTAATAAACCACGTGGTAATTCAAATTTATGAATGCTATGCTTGCTTTCTGTTTGTACATTCCTACGCAAGCCTTGGGTTGGGTTTGACAAGTACTTTGGAGTTGTCTCAATCTCGGGCCATATCTCTTGCATCTAGTTTTAAAAGTGTCCCTTCCATACAAGTATAGTTTTCAATCGGTACACTTTCTTTAAAACTTCCCTGATTATAATAGTTGTTTACTGGGGCCAAGAAGAAATCGTGATTACGCATGCTATTGCTGCCTCAAGACCTTGCAAACTTGGCAATAGTCGAAATGCCCTGAACCATCTTGTTTCAGGCCAAACTCCAGGTTCTCTTCAGATCACTACAATCTGGGAGAGAGAGTCAAGCATTGAGTCCAAACTTGCAACCACATTGTCATCCCAGATTTAGGTTTGGCAATGGTCAAATTGGTATGTGAGAGATATGGGCTTTGCTTAAAATAAATTTCAAGAACTAAAAGAAAGTAATTAATCAAAACACTAAATTAGACTTTGATAAGATGCCTTTGGGGAGTATTTAACTGTTTAAGTGGTTTGTGATAATTTTTTAAGTGAGCCCAAAAATATTACAGTTTTGAATAGGATTTTTCACGATGATTCTTTAAATATTTTCACCAAGTATGAAAATGTTAATAATTACTTAATCACTTGGAATGTTAATTAATTTATTACAAATATATTATTAACAAATTATTATTTGTATTTAAATTAGAATTAGAGTTAAAAGAAAATAAATTAAGAATTATATTCTTTAAAAATGAGAGGTGGAAATTGAAATTAAAATGATTACTACTTTCAAGATATTTTGTTGGATAAAAAATTCTCTTAAGAAAGTAGATTAAAACGCTTCTATTTTACTTTTATTGTGTTTAATGTGAAATTTTAATTAAAGTTATTACAATATTATCTAATTACAACTCTAAAAAAATATGTTAAATGAACTAATTGATCTAAAACATTATGATGAACAAGAGATTAACAATTTTTATCAATACCAATGGATAAAATTATAAATTGAAATTATAGAAGTAGTATAACGTAAATTAGTTAAGATACAATTTTTTTTCACGTACAGAATAAGGATGGCAACAGATTGAGTCGGTCTATATCTTATTCAATTCCTTTTTTCAACGTTGAAGTTGGGTCCAACTAAATTTCTTTTTTCTCTTAACTAAAGCCCAACTCAATCAGGTACGGACATCTTGAAGTTCAATTGCGTTCAGCGCTAATAGCAATACATTATTTAAAACTTAACAAAAAAAATTTATTTTTACCTAAATTGTTTTAGAAAGATTCAGGTTTGATTAAAATCAATCACCTTAAGTCAATCTGATCTTAAGTCTAATCAACTCATACTTGGTTCATTGAATTTAAGTTGGCTCAAACAAAAATTATCATCCTTAATTAAGAGGGAAAAGTTGGCTTCTATATAAATTTCTATTTGTTTTAAATAAAAAAATAATTTGCAAATTATGAGTTATATTATAGCTGTGTAAGTGATTACAATAGTTACCAATGATATGTAATTTCAAGAATTTTGATTGTAATTATGTAAATTTTGATAATAGTTTGGATTTCTTGCAATTGCAACTAAGCACTGCACTTTAAATCCATAATTAAAAGCAAATTACGGATATAATTATGTTCAAATTAAACTTATATAAATTGACTCAATCCGTTTGGCTCAATAGGTTAAGTATGAAATTAAAGAGTATGGGTCCTAAGAATTAGCTCATGATAAAATTTTATTTTATGACAATCTTAAGCACAGTCCTCATCATCATTTTTTGATATGCTTCTCCAATCCCCTTTCCTAAGCTTAAAAAAATAGTTACATTAAAATTATGGTAATTTAGGTTTATATTAAACATTTGAGTTAATTTTTAGATTGTTATTTAGGAGCATAGGTAAATCAAAGGATTCAACTTGGGTTTGAACAATAGATCCAAGTTAACTTTCATTTGGTTTTAACAACAATAAAATTATAGTGAATTTGAATCTTTAGCCCCAACCCACTTTTAATTTCTTTTTTAATTATAAAAGGCATCCAATTTCAAGTGTAGGATTCTTAGCAAGTTGCAATAATGATAAGTAGGGGTTAGTTAACATTGCAAGATTTATGACAACAAAATAATGACATAAATTTATTTAATATGAGAACAAAACTATTATTAATGGTGGTCCGACATGACATACTAAATTACAAGTTCAAGCAACTTAGGACTATACTTTATAATTCTAATTATAAATATTATTATTAAATTTAACCCAGGAAACTTTTACCAGGTGTTTGATAGTCACAATATTTGAGTTTCAAAAGTTTTTTTCTTTCTTAGCATCAAAGAAAGATCGAGAGCAAGATTGAAGTAGATCGTGACCAGTTCTCTAATTCTTTTCCTCATTATTTCTCTCATATTAAGATTGATTTATTTGTGTTTTGTTTATGTTATGTACAGTGGCTAAAAAATCTTGCGACGGTTAAAGATATAGCTTGTAATAGATTACTCTTAATTATCAATCAATTATTTGATTATTTGTTTGGTTGACTTTATTTTCTTTATTTTTAATTATTAAGTTTATGATAGATTATTATAGATTCAATGTTAAGGATTGTATGAAGAATCGAAATGTGAAGTATGATATATGAACTATGAGAATAAAGAACTTTGATCTAAAGATAAAGATATTCCAGACTATTGTAACAAGCAAATAGAGTAACTACTCTTAACGTATTTAGTTAGGTTAAATTGTGCATCTAAAGACAGTGATTAATGAGTTGAATATACTTGTATCCCATAGACAATGACATAGATACTTTAGGTTAATTAATATTTCAACCTAAATAATAAGTCCTGCATGATAATTGAAATTTTTCATAAATGAAATTCAAAACCCTAACATTCAACTTATTGTTGCATTGTTTTTGTTAGTTTAATAGGTTAACTATCTTTTATCAAATTTTATTTTTTTAGTTTATTGGTCAACTAAGATTAATGGACATAGTGGTATAGTTCATGGAATCGATACATTAGATTTACTATAGATTTAATAACTTACTACAATTAACTTTGTATGTTGAAAGATATATTGTACATCGGTCAACTTTCTCAAATTTCACCGAGTTATATATAATTTATTAATTTGCAATGGATAATTTTTTTAGGTTAGACGTTCTTATCATATTTTGAATCTTATTATGCATGAATAAAAATAATTGATGATCGTATTACTAAATTTTGAAATGGGTCTAAGCCTTTAAATAAGTATATTCCAAAACAGAAGAATTTTTTTACATAACTTCTAAAAGTTTTCAATTGAATGTGATGAAAAAATAAGGACTAACGTTTATATAAAGTGGAATTTTACTTATATTATGATTGCTTGCATTTTGTGTTATTTATTTGACACATTTAGATAAATGTTTCTTTGATTTTTCACTTACTAATGAGGACTAACATAAAGTGGAAGTTATTCACAAGTTGAAAATTCTTATAAAGTGTTATTATTCTTTTCTTATTAAAAATATCTAACATCAAATATTTATTGTTAAGGTGTAAACATATTTGAAATATGCTAAAAAAAAAATAAAGTTGTAATCAATTTATCATGTACATATATGCATTGAATTGAAGGAGTTGTCGAAGATCACTATAACAAAATAGACATTTAGCTATGTTTTTTTTTGCGACGATTTAGAAATTGTCTCTAAAAGTGAACATATTGTGACGATTTCAAAATCGTCATTAAAACTAAGCCTTTAGCGACTAATTATAAATGCATCACAAAAGGATCAACATTTGGTGACGAATGATAAATATCGTCCCCAAATGATGAACATTTAGTGACGATTCCCAAAAATCGTCACAAAATGGTCCACAATAGGTGACGATTTTAGACATTCGTCGGTAAATGAACTTTTGGTGACACTTTTCAGAAATCGCCACCATAATTTGGTAAATATTTGGTGACCAATTTCTGAAATCGTCAACAGAGGGTTCACAATTGGTGACGATTGTGTAAAATTGTCACTAAAAAGACGTTCGGTGACGATTTTCAAAAATCGTCACCAAAGGTTCGTAGACATTTAGCTATGTGTCTTTTGCTACGTTTTTCACATTGTTGCTAAAAATAACCATTTGGTGATGATATTTGAAAGCGTCACCAAAAGGATCAACATTTGATGACGAATTTTGGAAATCGTCACCAAATTGTCCACATTCAGTGACAATTTCTAAAAATTGGTCTACATTCAGTGACGATTTCTTAAAAATGTCACCAAAGATTTCACTGTAATTTGCAACACATTTGATGACCATTTGCCAAAATCGTCACCAAATGGAACACTTTCCAAAATTGTTAAACTAACAATTTTATAATATATCATAGTTAAGATATGTTTTATTGAAGATTTGTTTTGAATGTTTACAACGTATTATTGGAAAAATACACACAACATAATTTTAAATGTTAAACATTAGTATTAATTAATCGTTAATAATTAGTAACAGTGTAAAAATTAGTTATAAAAATTTTAATAATTGTATCGATATAATAATATGATATATGGTGTAGTACAAACTTTGAATGAGAAGGTTAACAATTCTTATAGTCATAGTATAAGAATAATAACAGTTCACACTCAATAGCACGCAGCTTGACCCCTAATTAGTAGAAAGGTTGTTTGACAAATTCTTACAGATACAAAAATAAATCAACTTTAAAACTGAGTCCAGTTGATTGCATCGATAAATGACAATGATATAATTATTTTTTTGGATTCCAAGTGACATGAGAGTTGGTAAAGGTCAATGAGTCCCCGATGTCTGTATTTCCGAGAAGGGTCCTTGCATGTTCGAAGGCACCAATTAAAACAATGATAGTTCTTCCCTCAGGTGTAGGGTTTTTCACATCTTCTTACAATAGCGTTTTCGCTATAGCTAAACTTGTAGAGGATACAGTGAACGAGTTGCCAGATTTAGTATGGAAGACAAGTTCTCCAGATGAACTGCTAATACGAAACGATTTACCTAAAATACAATCAGTATAGAACTTAGATATTGTCGTATTAGTAAACCGTTAAACGAATCGAAAATGGGGTGACATGCATTCGTGAATGACCAGACGAAGTCTGTGGAATTGATGAATTTCCCAAAACAACTGATTTCCCTAATCATTTACAGACTGTTGTAACATTGCTCCCACCTCTATGGGCATACGTGTCATGTTCGAGGTTTAAGGAAGCTTAAAACAACATATAGTATATACCATCAAATGTGAATATATATATAATAACTTCATAAAAGGAAATGAGATGTACATTATAAGGAAAGTGACGTTGCTCGGATGATACTAAATACTTTGAAGCAGAAGATCGACCATAGAAGGCAAACGATCATTAGTGTATAAAGTGGAGATTTTTTCTGCATTGTTTATTTCTTCATTAGAGACAATTTTGCCAAATTCTTCGTAATGGAATGAATTAGTACCATCCGGAACTAGTTGCTATGTCGACATTCCTTGATTAATAATGTTAAGAGGTATATTCTGCAAATGTCGATTTAGTGTAACACCCCACTCCCGCTGAACCCGAACCCGATATCGATAGTGATACCCGGATCCGTGCCCCGCGAGGGTGGCGTGTCACATCACTTAACACATCACTTACCAAAACTCGGTACATATTTTTTTTTTAAAACACTTTGTAATTGCCACTCATGTGGGACCATTCTTTCTTTTTCCAAAAACAGTTTGCTTATCAACTGAAACCAAAGCACATCACATTTTAATCGAGAAATAAAGTACAGAAGGTGGTTAATAAGAGTGGCCCATTTTATTTCAAATACACAGTACCATTAATTCAATATGCATTTCTCAAAATACAATCACTTCACTTTTTATAAAATTATTACAAATTGCTCCCAAATAATACAATATTTCATTAAACATAAAAGTACACTCAGAGGCAAATAAAGGAGACTATTGCAGACGCGAACTGATCCCGACCTCTATCCTTGACTTGGTGCAGCAAGTCTACTCCCACTGTCTAACAGGGTATCCCTCTGTATCCTGAAAAATATTTGCAAATTTTGGGTGAGTTTTGCGAACTCAGTGAGTGACCATCATCGATGGTTCACTCAATCACATAACACAAAATTTCACA
>JAOTAY010000008.1:5215064-5230787 GCA_025629805.1 Erythroxylum baracoense | reverse complement strand
CTAAGATCCCCTATAGTCTCCATCATTAGGTCAATGCAATATGCAATACAAGGAGTCCAAAAAAATGAATTATATGTATTCTGCAACCTTTTTCTTGCCGCTTTATAAGAGGAATCATTGTCAATAATAAACTAAACAATATTTTCTAGCCCTACTTCATTCACAACTTCATCTAATATCCTAAACAAAGTCGCAGCATTTCTAATCAGGCCAGATGCATTAATAGATTTCAAAAACATAGAGTCATTTGTAGAATAAATCAAAAAATTAATAATAGGACCATCACACATAACTGAACATCCATAAGTACCCCAATTCACTCATCTTTAGCCAAATAACTTCTAATTTAAAAAATAGAACAACTCAAAAGTTTACCTCTTAAGTCATCAATCGAAGGACCTTTGTATCCTAGACTATAAGATGCTATTGCATCCATCATAGGTTGATAATAATAAGACTGAGAAGCATTAAATGACGAACTTGTATCATACCACTATCTAGCTACTGCCACTTTGACATTGTGAACTACATCTCTTGATTGCATTGTACTACGAATTAAATGTTGAGCTCCAGGGGTTATTCGTAGTGCAAAGAAACTAGTCTTCCTTCTTCTCTTCCTCACATCAGGTTCAAATACTTCTTCTTGACCCTGAGATGGAACACTACCAATACCATTATCACCACTATCACTACCACCTTCAACATTTTCATAATCACCACGAAAACTAGAAAACGAACTTTCACTACCAATTTCAAAATTCAACCTTGCTCTTCTATCTCTCTTATGTTGATATTCATCAAGCAATGTTTTCATTTGCCACTTCACATCATGACTTACTTTTTTACAGAGTTCGACATCTCCTTTAACCCCCAGCTAAATGCTTCTTCAATCGAGTGATTTCTCCACCTTTCAAATGCTTGTTACAAAACAAGCAAATTGTATGATTTTTCATACCTGGGACTAATGCAATATGAGCCCAAGCTAGATCATTATATCTTCCTGAAATAGTTTGATCAGTAGTAGTTGAACTTCCTTCCATTTATTTGTAACAAAAATATAAGGATGTTAGTTTTATCAACAAAATTAGCAATGATGTAAAGAACCTCCCAAACCATTACTATATAGTTTTTTTACTAACTGTCATCTTAGGCTCTTATAATAATTAAGATGAATTAAAAAGATTAGGGATAATAAAATATTATATTGTAAATTTGGATAAAATTGAAATTTCAAAACCAATATATACCTTAAACATTGCAATTACTAATGACTTCTTAAACAAATAATAAAAATTAATTTAATTCCTCAAACTTTAGATATATCTAAAGTAGTCAATTCTAATTGTTGCCTTTTTATATGAATACCATGCAATTTGAACTCTTTCAATTTAGGTTCTTTTTTGTGTATGTTTAAAAAATTATTTTTAGTTCAACTAATAGTAATGTAATTACACTTATAATTACATGTCATTTAGCATAGCATGAATGGATCTTTTTATGAATATGATGTCATTTAGCAAAGTATGAATCACTCATCTTAATTTTCTGTTTTTATTTATAATTCAGTTTTTATTTTCAAATTTAATGAACCAAACATTTAGTGAACCAATTTTAAAAATTAAATGTGAAGTTGTATCCAAACCAACCAATAAACCAAACCAATTAACTTAACCACAATACATTGCATTGCAATATCCGACTTTCAATTCTGTTTAACCAAACAAATGAACCAAAATTTTCAATTCCCAAACATTTGACTATATCAATTTCATTACCAAATACCACCTAAATCAACCACAACTTTCATTGCCAAAATCAAAACCAACCCAACAAATTTCACACCTCCGTCCACATTTACCATAAATCCTTCACAAACAATTACGGATTAACAACTCCAAGCCTCCAACACAATCAATTAACCACAAATCTTCACAATTTCATTCCTCACAAGTTACAAATCACAACAACACAAATAATTAACAGAAGCATTCTAAATAAAATTGGGAAAAAAACACACCCAACAAACACAAATTCACAATCAGATTTACTCTGAGTTAGGTCTAGATCTGGGTATTATTCCCATATCTGTTGGATGATGCGTTTGTAGTCGTCGGAGACTATCGAATGGTGGCGACAGGTGGAGGAGGTGGCGACTGGCGACCCACAACGGTGGAGGAGATGGCGACCCGCAATAGGTGGAGAAGATCGTGACCCGCCGGAGAGGATCACGAATGCCGAGAGTGGAGGAGAGGACGACGGGAGCTATAGAGAGAGGAGATGATGAGTCGGCATGTAACATCCCCTTACCGGTAAGAGATAGAGAATAAACAAAAAAATGAAAACAGAGAACAGAAGAGGGGGGGGGGGTTAGAGAATATTTCAATTTTTACAAATTTGTCCTTCAATTTTTGGTTTTCGCGATACCGGCCGGTACCAGGCGAAAACACCTTGTACCAACCAGTACTTGCAGCCGGTACCGATGCCTTGTGTACCGTTCTATTTTCGACTGGTACCAATACTGACCGGTACAAAACGGTACTAATAACCATGGAAATAACTCAGTTGCCATTTGCAATTAACTCTTGAAGTTTAGCTTTTTTTGAAAATCTATCCAGAGTATCCCTAGCAATCGGGTGATGAATTAGAGCTCCCTGACCTGTCTAATTGTCATGCCATAAAGAAATTCTATTCCTTATCCTTATTCTTATCCTGTAAGTAATCTGATATTGTACTTCTTTCCCAGTCTAAGTATTTAGTTAAAGAATCATAAGAAATTATCTTTAGGTCTGATTGTCCGTAGACTTTCATCCCTTCATATATACGTATACACCTATTTAACCCATAATGATTCTTCAATTGTACCCAAAATAAAAAATAAAAAAGAATTGGTCCCGTTCTCCTTTTGAAGTATACACTTTCTGCTCCTAATGTCCACCAAGTTAACCCATGATTCCATCTTTGACCACGATTTCAATACAAACTTTTTTACTCATTTAAATAAATTATTAAATTTTAATTATTTCATCATTAAAATATTAGTAAAATTATGTCAAATTACTTAAACAGACTGTATCATATGTACAACAATTTATTAAATACTAATTTTTCTTAATAAATAGTTAATACAAACTTTTTAAAATTTTAATATTATGAAATTGTTGAATATTTAAAATAAAAAAATATTCGTTATCAAGCAACTTCTGTCAAAGTTAATAAAAGCCCTAAGGCAATGGAATTTAATTTTTAAGCCCTAAGGCAATGGAATTTAATTTTTAAGCCGTTTCGTTTCATTTTTATTTTTCTGTCATTTTTTGTTTTTCTTATAAATAAAAATAAAATTTTGTTTGATTATTAATTTCAATATAGTTATATTTTTAGTTATATTTTTATTACCGGTGATAATTATATATTAAATAAAACTTAAAGATATAATTTTTTAATTAATTAAATTTATTTTAATCTATTATATCATATTTCATTGATAAATTGTTAATAAAATTATTTTATTTATTACAATAATTAATTTAAAATTAATAGTTATTTTAAATATATTTTAATTATAAAATTTAAAATTTTATATTATGAAGATATATTAAATTTAGTTATATTTATTAATAATTATTAAATTAAATTTATTTAACTCAATTACAAAAATTAAATAAAATTAAAGTTAAAATTAAATATTCATATTTTTTATTAATAATTCTCACGTCACAGACCAATCAGATTCTACTACAAAAGTAGCAACCACTATCATTAAAATAACATTTTTGTTAGCTGGCGACAACCACCACATCACTTCTTATTAACTGTTAACCTCAAACTGAAAGATATTTCCGTGAAAACGTCAAGATAATGATAAGATTTTGGCTGAATCTGCCGCATGCAGGGATAAGTATTTATTTACTGTAACTTTTAAATACAGTCATATATTTAAATTTGTGGTAAAAAATTAGAGGTTGGAGAAAAGTAAAATAGCTCCGCATAAATCAATAACTAGAAAAAAGATTGCGGTAGAAAACTGTTTTGACGGTGGACATTTTACTTTTTATTAATAACTTTTACTATAGGTATTATTTTCCATTATAATATTAATTATCATGTCTAATAATATATTTTTATAAAATATTTGATTTACTAAATTTATTTTATTTATATTTTTCTTATTTTAATTTAATATTTTATTATTTATAAATTTAAATTTATATGAATAATAATATATTTTTAATTATTTATACAACAATTAATATTTTATTAAATCAATTGACTTCTTAATTATTTTATCTCTTTTCAGCAACTATAATTGTACTTGATAAATACCTATTTTTCAATTTTAACTATTACTTAAACAGCAATTCAAATACATAAATATTTATTGAGAATAAGTACTTATTATTTTATCAAATTAATTTCAGCAAGTTAACCACCGCAACTGTATCTCAAACTAAGCCTTTGTTAATCGAATTAAAAGTTACAATTATGAAAAGTTCACCACTCAGGAGACAAGTAGTGCGTTTATTCTCAACTTAAACGGTTCAATTGAAATCGATGACGCGAGCTGCAATGAAACAGCCTTCTCAGGTTGTTTTGAAAACACATAACGCCCACTCATATTGGATTGGGACTTTAGTTCTGGCCTTCGTATCAGCGAAAAGCCTGTAAACCAATTGGTGAGGCTTGGGTTTGACAACTTAAACCCAAACCTACTTGAGTTGTCTCAACCTCGGACCATATCTCTGGCAATTGGTTTTCAAAAGCGTCCCTTCTGAACAAATATAGTTTTCAATAGCTACACTTTCTTTTAAATTTTCCTACTAATAATTGTTTTCTGGAACCAGGAAGAAATCGTCGTCAAAACACGCTATTGCTAGCTGAAGACCGCCGACCTCCAGCCCCTATTCAGATCACTACAAGCTGCCTTTAGCGAATCCAATCCGAGAGAAAGAGTCAAGTATTGACTCCACCAAACTTGCAACCACACTGTCGTCCCAGATTTAGGTTTGGAAATGGTCAGACTGGGAAATAAAAAGTATTATTTTAATTAAAATGATATTATCTTAATATATTAAATTATACCGATATTGTTTTAGGAAGAAATTTAAACATTGTCAAATTCCAAATTCGAATTTAATTACCAGCCCGTAGATTGTTCATGTCAAATACTACCACAAATAAACATGAACAACCTTAGCGTTCCATTATATCATTTAAATTTGTTAAAAGACTGATAAAGAAATAAAATATTTTATAAATTTGATAAAATATGAATATTTATAAAGTGGCGTCATACTCATAGGCAGAAACAATGAATTTTAAATTAAAAAAGCCTTGCATTTTCATTAAAATCAAAATTTTAAAGAAATTATATATTTATTTAAAGATTTAGGGAACTTTTAATTAGAGCTCATTGCTTTTTTTACCAATAATTCAAACTCTTTTTATATCCAACACACATATCTGCTGGGAAGTAGTCGCAGCATGTGCCAAAGACAGCTCATACTTGAAAGCTGTAGGGACACTGAGCATTTTATAAAACTTTCAGCCTCGTCGCTGCACATTGAAGGCCTTCTGAAATGGGGTCCCTCATTTCCCGTTTTTTCAACGTTTCTACAAGTTCTAAGGTACAATCACAATGGCAACTACTTCAAGTATTAGATATGGCTGTAATTTTCTGAGCGGTCATGTGCTACAGTAATAGATTCTGATTTCATGTGTTACCTCAGATCATGTTCTGATTAGAAATGGTCCCAGAATTGTCCGTGATAAAAATCTTAAATGATTTGACGTGAACCTCAAAAAGCTTGTTGTTCTTGTAAGTCCAGGGATAGGCATCAGTGCTAGTACAATAAGAACAAAGCAAAGAAAACAACTTTTGCCTGCTAAATGCTTCTCCTCTTTCCCCATATCCTATGACCTAACAATAATTGGCTGCCTCAATACCGTAACACAACTCCTTTCGCTTCCTGTATACCACACTCAACTCAAACCCATAATTTCTCCACGTAGTTGTTTACAACCTATTTTTACATTTTTCAGTTCTCATGATGTTCACTGTATTATTCTATGTTTTCAGTTTTCTATAATTAGATAACAATATCTAGATGCATAAGTACAGCCAAGACATGATAAGGCAAAGAAAGCTTGCATGAATGATGATACCCATGATAACAGAATCCCCCCACTTTGGTTGTCTTGTAAGAAAACAAGAATCAGTGTGGAATTATTAAGAGTTGATTTGGTCCAGGAAATTTCGTGGTGGGTCATCTTAATTAATTAGAACGATTGATCGAATTTACTTTTATCAAATCTTAATCTCAAGTTTTATCAGGTGAATTAATGTTTTTAACTGCTTTACAAATTGGGTCAAGTTCATCGATTTTTCTATAATTTTTGTCTGCTATGCTTAGCTTAGAAACAAAAAATTTCTTAATTTAAATGGAAGGATTTCTTATTTTAATAATTTTAAAACTTAAAATATATTAAATTTATAAATATTATTCTATTATAAATTATATAATCAATAAGTTGTTATGTATATCTAATAATTTATTTATTGCATGATAAGAATAATTAATTATGAATTTTACCAATTCGAAAAAAATAAAGATGATCAAATTTCCGACTACGTCCAGATCTAGCATACGTGGTATCGAATATATGGATCATCGCCCCTTTGAATTTAGTAGAGTGTAGACTCTTACTGCTTGACTTTCTCTCTATATTCTTGTTCTTGGAGTATCCACGTTATTCCCCAGCTAGGCAAATGCAAGGATATGGCCATTTTCATTAAAGTATAACAAATTCTGGAACATGTACATGCCACACCTTGGTAAAGGCTAGATTGGTCGGTCCGTTCATTAGATCGAGCTTGTCAGAATGCCCATTCTTTGTCTGTGACAGTTATTCTGGTACAGATTAGTTAAACTGGCCCTAATGCTCCCATATAGATGAGGATAACGTAGATAAAACGCACTAAGATAAACAGGACAAGACTTTCGGGGGGTGACTTCAACAAGCAACTTCTCATCTAAGGATAGCCAAATTCACGCCTCATTCAATAACATTATCTTAACTCCTCGACTCTTAGACCACCACAAAAGGTGTTATGGCAAAGCTAGGGACACCTCCTTTGACGATGACCGGTAACAAAAATGATGTTATTACGATTAATTAGATATTGGTGTGATGCACCAAGTGGAACTTGACGTATCCTGGATATAATCGTGGTCGCAATCGGCCAGGCAAGAAGATTACTTTCTAGAGCCCATTAACAGTAATTAAAACCTTGTCGTGCACGAAACCTATTAATCAACGACTTGGACGTCTCTCTTATTCAAGTAGGCATCATGGCCACGATAATAATATGAACAAAAGTAAGTCTTTTTCTTCTTGAATAAGGGAAATAATTACAGTAAAATTGATGGAAAGGCGAGAAAGAGTAAGGGTTTCAAATTCAGACACTCTTTGTAAAAAAGACTGGAGAGGCTGCGTTGAAGACTCTATTCACTGGCTGAATAGACAAAGAGTCAACAAAGTGATTCTTTATCCTACGTTGTACATATGTAGGCTTTTAATAAGAACAGACATATCAAGAGGACCGCCGTATAAAAAGAGAGAGTTTGAAAGAGTCATGAGCTACGCAATTACTTCCTTGTGTTTTGTAGGTGTGAAAATTCATTGTTCGTGCAAGGAATTGCAAAACCGTTGGATCTCTCAATTGGCATTCAATTTCGTAGTTCCAGATTTGAAGGAATCTGCCCGACCTATTCACGTCCCTGAAAAACTGAAGAGAACCCAACCATCTCCTTAAAACGATTTAATGTAATGCCACCGTCCCATTGTCATAATGTCATAGAGTTTTAAAGCTACAAACGTTGGCGCAGTCTCTACCTCACCCTGAAATTGACTTTCTAATGGCAGATTTATATTAAATAAACTGTTAATTATAAACATCAGACAACCTTTGGTCCCTCCTAGTTAACTTTGCTTATATAATATATAATAATGTCAAGATTCCCATAATTGTAACCTATATGCAAGTACAAGTCTTTCAAACTATTTCCTGGCCTTTTATTCCTAACAAAAAAGGCTATGCTTTTCTAAGGACTTTTCAATGCCCACTTTCTTTTAATTACTACATTTTCTTCTTTTGAGTTTTGATCTTTTCATCATTAAATATTTGAAACCTTTTTTTAAGCAATTGAGCATTCACCTACTGTGAATGCCACCAAACCCTTTTGCATCCAATCTGGGTCGTTCATTGGGCAGATCAACAGTTGGCACCCTTATGGATCCACTTGTACCTCATGTTTAACGATTCATTGAGACTAAAGAAACAATGTTGGTAATGATAGCCACACTGATTATAACTGATGTATTAAGATAAGCTTAATGTTTAAACACTCTGTTCTGACAAAAACTCGATCGATAAGTTTTTGACTTTCAATGAGGTCATTTACGTCATTTGCTCTTTTATAATATAATAATACTGAGAACTACAAAAACAAGCATAGAAACCGAGACCTACGCCGAGTTTCTTTCTGCTCCATCACCATGTGACTCTCTGGCTCTGCACACCTTCTCTTTCTCAAGCCCCAATCTCTTTTCTCATATTTTTAAATTCGTTCAAGAACCAGAACGTAACCAAACCCTTTAAACTATTGTTTAGGAGCGATCTTGATACCAATTCATGGTATTTGCATTTTTTTAATGTACTTGGTTTTGTTTAGGTGCTAAAAGCGAAGTTCCAACAAACGCTGTCTCCAATCACAATCCCTTCATCTCTACTTCTTCATCCAACCACAAGCGAAAGCCCCTTCTCAGCTGCTGGAAAATCAAGCCTTCCTGTTCCGGATATTGTTTTCTGGTTAGAGAGTGTGTCTTTAAATGAGAGGAGGGTATGATGGAGCTCAAAAGACCCGCCAAGAACAGGGGGTTCTATTTGAGAATGAAACTCTTGAACAGCAAACAGGGGAGACCAGTACAACAAGACAAGAACAACATCTGTTTCAGATACTACAAATGGGTTCTCTGGCTCTCTCTAACTCTCTATTTCTTTAGCTCCTTCTTCATCACCCATAAACCCATCCCTCTCTCTAAAGCCATTTTCTCCAAATCCAATGACGTTGTGTCTCGTGCACTCTTTGAATCCACCAATTCCACATTCCTGGAACAACCCTGGACTAAACAAGGTGTCATTACTATCCATGGAGCATTCATTAAATCGTCACTTATTATATCTTTCATATCACCCTTATAACTCTGTTGTTTTTGCGTGTGTTTACTTTTAGATTCATTGAAGGATTTGAAAATATACGTCTATGATTTGCCATCGAAATACAACACGGACTGGCTGGCCAACGAGAGATGCGGCAACCACTTATTTGCTTCCGAGGTGGCTATTCACAGAGCATTGTCAAATAGCGATGGTGTACGGACGTTTGACCCGTACGAAGCGGACTTCTTCTTTGTACCAGTTTACGTGTCCTGCAATTTCAGCACCGTTAATGGCTTCCCTGCTATAGGTCACGCGAGGTCCCTCTTGTCCTCGGCTGTGCACCTCATTTCCTCTACTTATCCCTTTTGGAACCGGTCCCAAGGGTCCGACCATGTCTTCGTTGCCTCTCACGATTATGGCGCCTGTTTTCACGCCATGGTTAGCCTTTGCATAGGACTTCTTGTCCACATATTCATCAAAGATTACAACTTTATAGTGATAAATTTTTTTGTATGGTTTTGTTTAGGAGGAGAGGGCTGTTAAAGATGGGATCCCAGACTTTTTGAAGAACTCGATCATATTACAGACGTTTGGTGTAAAACATCACCACCCATGTCAAGATGTTGAAAATGTGGTGATACCACCTTATGTGTCTCCGGAAAGTGTTCGAAAAACTCTTCAGAAAGCTCCGTTGATCGGTCATAGAGACATCTTTGTATTCTTTAGAGGCAAAATGGAAGTGCATCCCAAGAACATTAGTGGACGATTTTATAGCAAGTAATTAATCAAAGATCAAGGCTTTAACTTCGATCACGCATAGAATGCAAAAGGCGTAATTTATTTTTTGATTATGATTGCTTATACTTTATTATGTATTATTACAGGAAAGTGAGGACGGTTATATGGAAGAAGTTTAACGGTGACCGGAGGTTTTACTTGCAGAGGCATAGATTTGGTGGTTACGAGTCGGAGATCGTACGGTCGGTGTTTTGCTTGTGCCCACTTGGGTGGGCCCCATGGAGCCCAAGACTAGTCGAATCCGTCGCGTTGGGATGCGTACCTGTTATAATAGCAGACGAAATTCGTCTACCGTTTCCGGCGGCCGTCCCTTGGCCGGAGATATCACTCACGGTAGCTGAAAAGGACGTGGAAAAGCTTGGAATGATTCTTGAAGACGTGGCATCGACGAACCTGTCGACCATTCAGAGGAAACTGTGGGACCCGGATGTCAGGCGGGCACTTCTATTCCAAGGTCATATACAGGAAGGCGATGCGACGTGGCAAGTGCTTTATGCCTTGGCACAAAGGCTGGAGAGGTCACGTAGGACGGTCAGGGTTTTGAGCCATTCATAATGCGACACGTTGGATGGTTGGGGTCGGAGATTCAAGCGTTGATGCTCTCCTTTTAACGTGGACGCACTTTGTCTCGTAAGAAAAAAGGCGTAATGGACTTAATGGAGGCCAGCTGGGATTTTTCATCTTGGAATTGCCTCAGCTTCAGGGATTTGGGAATGTTATAAGCTGGCGGTGGGGTCCATAAGCATTTAAAGATTTTTGGAGATTTTAAGATGGGTTCTTCGAATTTTATTGGTATATATATAATATATATATATATATTTAGGAAGATGAATATAAATTCTTTTGTGGAAAATAATGGTTTACAGTTACACACACTTGTGGGTTTCAATTTGTAAATGAGTTGGGTGTACATATCAATTAGTACAGTTTAAGTACTGTAGGTATTGGGTACTTCATAATTGAGTGGAAGTGGGATGTAAGGAAAAAGAGAGCAGTGATTAGTGAAGTGAGGCGGTGGCCGGTGAGAACTGTAAAAGAGCGATGATTTTTAGACGTTGGGGAAAGAAATATGTGCTGTTTTGGGGAAGAGATGAAGGCTATGTTTGTATGGTATGGGTACTGGAAAGACAGACTGGAACGCAGAGGACACTGGACAGAGTAGGGCGTGTCAGAGCCTTTAATGGGACAGAGTGGTCACGGATGCGGAACTGGGGTATCCTGACAAAGCTACAAGGACACTTCCCACTTTCTTCCTGAATTACTATCCTATGCTTCTTGTTAAATCTGAAAATGGTAATGGGGTGAAAACTAAGTATGGTTTCGTGTTACCGTACTTCTCTCTCTTTTTTATTTAGTTACTATTTTTGGTTTTATTTTATAAATTAGTATCTATTTTCAATATATTCTAATTATTAAACTTAAATTTTTTTAAAATTTAATTATATTTTAAATAAAATTAAACTATTCATAATTTTATTAACTAAATATATAATATTAAATTGAAATATTAACAATTCTTATTAATAATTAATATAATAAATAATTAAATGATATATATTTAATTTATAGTAAATCAGATTATCAAAATGTAGATTTATAAATTTAATTTTAAAATTAAAAGAAATCAAAACTTAAAAACAAATTTTTACTAAATTTAAAAATTATAAAAAATACCAAAAACGGGAGAAAATTTAACCCTCCAGAGCATGTGGATTTCAAAAACTGTGATCCGACCTGCCGGATTCGAACCAGCGACCTAAGGATATGCTGTTGGAACACCCACTACAGTCCTCCGCTCTGCCAACTGAGCTAAGGTCGGTTTTTTGGGTGAACGTATTAATAATCTATTCCATCTTTTGACTAAATGAATTTTTTTTTTTTTTGGTTAGGGGATGAATACGAGTAGCCATCTTAGAAGTTTCCGCATAGTGGAGCTTTTGATATATTCATCCTTCAAATATTTACTTAAATGGGCACCAGACGCTTCACTTTCAATTCAAGAGAGAATTACATGTTTCACAATATCGCATATCATTCGAGAAGCTCGGCCGATGTTTCTCGAGTTTGTTCAGTTTTTTGATTCAATGCATATA
Source organism: Erythroxylum baracoense (assembly GCA_025629805.1). NCBI lineage: Eukaryota > Viridiplantae > Streptophyta > Magnoliopsida > Malpighiales > Erythroxylaceae > Erythroxylum > Erythroxylum baracoense. The sequence goes on along the minus strand of JAOTAY010000008.1, from coordinate 5,218,679 downwards.
TATACTAATTTTTTCATTTAGAAAACATCTAAGGGTTTTATTTGGTATAATCTAATACGAGTTGTTTGGACGTATACAGCAGAAAATAGACATAATCCTTTAATACTCTGTTCTCAAAGTAGAAAAAAGAAAAGCAAAGACAAAAACATAAGAGTTCTTAAAAATAACAAATGACTTCTGTTCATCACATTTTTTCAGTGGGATGATACCTAAGCTAAGTTTTTCCCAGCTAAAAATGTTGTGAATAAAGCAAGTGATCTCTCGGGCGATGAAAATGGTGCCATGTGTGAAGCTCCTCTAATGGTGGCAAATGTTAGAATGTCCCCATATGTTTGTGTCCATCCAGCAACCTGTTTATCATGAAACCAGGCTCTGTAAGAGCTTGTTGTGTTCAACTCCATCTTTTCTGCCAAACCTTGTATCAATGTCCTTGTCCCGATGAATGGGATAGATGCATCTTGATCTCCACTGCATTTTATAGTCAATTACTTATACATAACAAGGTCCCTAACTTCTTAACGCAGAAGAGCTCAAGATTTAACTTACCTGAAAATAAGAACCCTGATCCCTGAGGTAACCAGGGAACCCAGAATATCAGTTGTTGGTATCAGTAGATTTTTTAAATCGTAGTGCAAAACACTGCCATAATCAGGAATATTGCAGAGGTTAATGTCGATAGAAGAAGAAGTATAATTCGAAGCAAGTTAGAATCCCGTCTGGTTACTAATCTTGATCAGTTAGAAGTTTGAATAACCAACGAAAATACGGTGATCATATGTTTGCACCATAGAGAGCTAGCAAAGAGTGACTACCTGCTACAGATGGTCCAGTTTGTAACACCAACCAGTTTGGAGTGAAGAGCTTCTTGCACATCTTTTCGGTTCAAATAATCAAAAACCTTTTTCTCTATGCAAAGATCTACATTCTCCGTGCCCTGTTGCATGTAGAAATTGTAGATGCTATATGGCAAGCTGAATTCAAAGGCAAAACTATTGATATCACAAAGGATACTTACATTTGCAGAGTTCATCGCAGGTTGATGGGAAGATTCCTGCACCAATTTTCTCGTTGATAGGAATGTTCTTAACGGATGATTCTGAACTGCTAGTTGAGATTCACCAGAATATAAACAAACATCTGAAGATACATCGTACTGACTAAGGGAGCTGTAAGGAATTTCTGCTGCAAGTAGGTCCTCTACCTGCTGACATGCTGCTGACACAATGCCTATTACCTGTCGTTCTCTTCGAATTTGGGACGTGTTACAAGTTGCAGATAGGTATTGGTAAGTATGATCCGATATTAATCCACGAGACCAGTAGAAAAAACCCTCTGAATTGACGTCTGTTTCAAAATTCAATAAAGGATTTCCTATCTGAAACATTAAAAAACTGGTTATAGAGTGTTGAAATAAAAGAAAAATGGCAGTCCTAAGAGTTATGTTTCTTTGTTGAACTCACAGCAATACCCTTCAACTTGAATTCTGACCCTGCATCCATGATTAGCTGGGCAAGCTGTGGAATATAGTGACCTAGCAAAAAAATTTACAGTTAAAATATATTCTAGAACATAACTGTTCAGGAAAATCATGTTACAGTGAATTGAGCTAGGAAGAAATGATCAGAAAACCTGCATAACTTTCTCCAGTAATGAAAAGATCTCTATCCTTGTACTTGGGAAATTTAATAAACCACTTCCGCAGAAATGTAAGATTGTCTTGCGCTAAACGGAAATAAGAAACAGAATGTCAATTCCCAGTAAGAAATATCACAAGTCCTGCAATAATCTGCAGATTGTATTGCTGATAAATTACACCAAACTGTTGAAACTTCTTAACAAACTTAAAGCACAACCTGTAACGGTATCATTAACGTGGCTGTAGAAAGATGTGTTGGCAGAGTGAGAGAAACCGACGCCAGCAGGTGATTCCAAGTATAGCATGTTGGCCTCTGAAGATTAGAAACATCCTTTAGTTAATTTTCTAAAGTAACAGCTTAAAAGAAGTCAATTGAGACAAGTTGTTAGAATCGATAAAATTCTCATTCTAAGAAAATTAGCAGGAGATTGCAAGGCTTATATGTTGATTTTAAAGAACTTGAATGCATTGTTATATTATATTTTTAGTTAATTATTCATCCATGATTTTGAGAAAAGGATTTGTCACGTCCCCTTTGTCTGTTTCCTAGATCGGCAACGGCTACCGAGTTATTGTGAAGGGCAACAGCAAATGGCAGGTCGTACCTTTCTTCCAGCTATAGTTATTCTTGACCAGGGTGGCTGCATCTCTGGGCCTGAAGGGACCATTCTCTCTGAAAGCTCCACCTCCAAGAGAAGAACATCCAGGCCCTACACAAACCAACGGTTAACGACTCGACCAAAGAATTACGGTTGCCACGAGAATATCACGGCAGTGAAGCTACACTTAAGTAGAAAGAAATTACCTCCATTAAGCCAAAGAACTAGAGGCCTTGAAACTGGTTCATATTCTGCTTCCACAAAGTAATAGTAAAGAGATCTCTGCTGCGTTTCTTCGATGGTTATGTACCCAGCATACTGATCGAAACGGATTTGTGGTTGCCCAGGTAATCTCAGGATTTTGTCGTCTTGGAAAGATGAGTATTCACCTAGTGTCCTGCACATTTGTGTAAAAGCTGCACAAATTACTGTCACAACTACCCATGAACCAAGTCTCATGGTGAAAAGAGAGATACAGAGCTAACTCTACGGTCTTAGTTCTACATTTCCATGCTTTCAATCCGAATTTATGGTATCTGAATTTTCTTTGGAACTGCGTATGTGGCCGATAGTGTAAGTCAATTGATTTGACCTTATTACTATAAGACAAGAATACTTGACTTCCCTTTCGCCAAGTAGATTGGATTTATTGGTGAAATTTCCCCGTCAAAAGCACTGGTACCCATGACCTTGAAACCTAACATATGCTAATAGCAAAGTCTAAATTTACTATGTGATCGTCGTTCCGAAAGATTGAATTTGCAGAACTTGGAGGAGCCCACTTCTTGTGGCTATAACGTAAATAGAAGTTTCCCACCGTCAGCTTCCCTCAGCTTTTGAGCGTGGACTTCAAATCCATGCATTTGACCAAAGAAACTAGATGATAGAGGTGTGTTGTGTGCACAACTGGACTTACAATTCCAGACGAAAAAGGGCAGGAACAAATAACAATTTGTACATGGCATGTAACCAGGGGAGGAAGTAAGATTAGACCAAATAATCCTCTTAAAACCATCAGAAATTTAACTTAATGATCAGTAATATATATAAAAAAAAGAAATTAATCAGTTTTCAAAGTTTTGACTGTTAAATATGTTTGAAGACTGCATCAACCTATAAAATAAGGAGCAAACGCATTAGTATTACATGATTTATTTGAATTAAGACTAGGGTATATGAGAGGCGCAAAAATCAAAATTCATGCCATGAGACAGATGGTGCACATTATCAGACCTGGGACTTGGTAAGGAAAATGGTATGGTATTGTACCATCACACCCTCAATTTTTTTCAAAAGCGGATTGCGTTCATACATGTAACTCTGACTCTGTTGCTGCTCTCCCTGCAAATCCCAAAAATATGACCCAACTTCGGCAACTAG
>JAOTAY010000008.1:5156684-5193072 GCA_025629805.1 Erythroxylum baracoense | reverse complement strand
TTTTATTATATTTTACATTTCTGTGCAAGTGTTTAATTAAATTCCTTTTATAAACTCTTCAATTATCTACCAATTTACTTATTGCTAAATTTAACAACATTCTCAATTTCTTTATAGGATAAAGTTTACCAATTACAAATAAAAATGAACTAATATTTAATATTTTTCATATAAATAGTATGTCAATCAAATTTGTTAAACTAACTTACGTTTTCAGGAATGGAAAGTAACTTATCATTGAATTCGACGTGTAAACTTACAGTAGAGAGTCGGAATTATTTATTTTTTAAATGTAGCTATAATCAAGTAATTTGGAGCAAGATTACGAGTATGATACAACTACCTAAGTTTACTTTTGAATGGAGCGAGACACTTAACATGATCATCGTCAGGACTAAGCCAAGTGAACCAAATAGAACACATATTAAAACAATTTTTATTATAACCATCTACTCCATTTGTAGGGAGAGAAACAAGAGATTATACAAGGAAATCGTAAAAGGAAAATATCATATCTTTGAAATACAAGGAAATCGAAGAAGGAAAATATCATATCTTTGAACACATCATCAATTGATTCGAGCCGCATTCATAGCTCAGAACAAGCACAATGCACTTAGCAGTGGGTTGAAAAACAGCTAAAAGTTGTAATTGACTGTTTTTAGATTAATTTATAAACACTTCAGAATGTACTAATTGCAGTGTGACAATGTAACTCATTGTAACGGTGTGATAGCTTTTGTTGTGACTAATATAATTTCTTTCATTTTTAAAAAAAATATTCAAGCCTATAATGCTTTTATCTTAGTAATTTCTGGATTATTTAATTGCTATCAAGGATTGAAAAAATTGGTTAGTTTAATTTCCATTTTCATGTTGTAAACCTTTCAAGTCAAATCTTGTCAGTAATCAAGTAGTCAGGAACGCATCTTATGCTTAAGATGGTTGAGGTGACTGTCAATCCTCAGGGCTGTCGAACTATTTGACAGACAATAAAAAGAAGCAGTTCTGTTAGAAGGCGAAGACGGGCTGTATTTGGCATGAAATCCTCTGATACTGTTAGCTTGTTCTAGCTCTATGTCTAATATACATAAAATGATATTGTATTGAAATGAAAATAATGGGAAAAGAGAATTTGAACCCGCTTTATTTAAGCACAGTTTGTTTGTATTTATATTTTAAGTTTTTTATTTATATTTTTAAATGTGGTAAAAAAATGTGATAAGTCAATTTCTAAATTTCAAATAAAATTATGATTTAATAATGAAAATATATTTAAAATAAATATTAATTTTTAAATTAATTATTCTAATAAAAAATTTATAGTAATCAGTAATAAAAATATAACTACGTTAACATTAATAATTAAAAAAGTTTTTTGCTTTTATTCAAAAGAAAAACATAAATTAAAAGCAAAAAATAAAACTAAAATCAAGAATGAAATATTAAGGAATAAATTTGAGTTTATCTATCTATTTAGCTTTAAATATGAATAAATTTACTAGGAAAGTAAACAAAATAGCAATAATTATATTTTTATTTGTGATAATAACTTAGTAGAAAAAGTAAAAGATGCTAAAAATCAAAATATTACGTATAAATCTATAATTGTTGTCAATAATACGAACTAAAGTTTAATTTACTGTTACTGAGGTATAAGTATTAACTATAGTAATTAACAATAACTAAAACTGACTTACCACAACAATTTTATGGAAACAACATGCAAACAATTCTATGTTTGTTAATTGTTGGGAAAAATATAAAGGGTCCTTTTGTATTGACACCAAAAAGAAAATTTGTTGCTAATTCTTTATTTTATAGTATTGATACTCAATTATCAAGACTAGAAAATTTTATATATGTCCGTCACATCTAGGAATGGGCCGGCCCTCCAATTTTGGTAAAATTATTTTTTTAAAATTAAAAATATAAAATAACGTTTTTTTTAATTAGATGCGGGTCTGGATTACTCAGATGAGTCTAGGCTTAACCCATTAAAAAAACTTAAATATAAGCCTATAAACCGCTAATTGTTATCCCTAATTATATCAGAGTTTTTTTCAACTTAAATTTTCTATGTTTTCCTTAAATCTCCGTCGCAAATAGAATCTCAATTAATGTAGAGGAAATAGAATCCAAATTAATGTAGAGGATTTAGGATATAGTTCAAATCCATATCCTATAAATACATAAAAAGATGTAGATACTCTAAAATATAAAGTTTTGAAGCACGTGACTCAATTCTTTCCATGCCTGCATTACACGTGCACTCCTTATTATACTACAGTATTCCGTGCTCATATCGTCGTATAATTGGATTTGGCATTGGTCTAGGTAGAACTAGAGTTAGGATTCAATCCAAAATATTTATTAGGATGTAGATCTAGGAATGTTAAAGTTGGCCAGCTCGCCTAGCTCAGCCAATTTTTGGCTATGGTTGGCCTGTAATTTTGTTCATGACTTGACTATTACTTCCGAAATGATATTATTTTGTCAAAAACGACATTATTTTAAAAATTTTTTATTTTAAAAAATAAAGGAAGAGCTAGGTCAGCTCGCCTGTGGCCTGTCGAGTCATAACTCGGGCCATGGGAGGGGCAGAGTAAGCTATGGATCGGCCTAGCCCAATTCATTGACTTCCCTACTTAGATTTGGGGTGACTCAAAGCTCGATTGGGCTTATTTAAATTTTGAATCTTTTCCATATTTATTGCAAATTAAAATTATTTATTTTAGTTTAAAAATAATAAAATAGCATGATTTTATTTATCATCATTCAAATTTTATTGAAATGTTCTAGTTCAAGTTCAAAATTTATTTGAAATTTAATTTGTAAAATGAAATTAAATTCCTTAAAACTTTTTTAAACCAAATTTATTTTATTAATTTTAAGTAACAAAACAATACAACAAAGATTGGATCATATGTAAAAATGGTATCTAAAATCAATAGAAATATCTAATATGTAATAACCCATCTTAATTCTGTATTGTGTTGTTATTTTATAACTTTTTATTTTTAACTCAACAAAGAACAAGTACAACAAAATAACGACTATCATTCTTCTTACATCTTAGAGTCGGTCTATGCCAACTACTAAAAATGTCAAGTCTGCCTACAACAGAGCAACAGGGAAAGGCAACGCCCGGAAATTGCGCATAAAGGCACTTTCCTCACCAAATTCCAACGCCTTACAAAGACACTCGTTCATACCCATCTGTGAATCTTCGCTTTCTTTCCTGATTGAAATATAATTTCGGTTAATGATTTGAGTAGGCAATAGGAATATCTCTTTCTTTTTCTTTTTGTGATAATATTTGAAAAAGCTAACATCGATGAATGTTCCTTGGTTGGTCGCATCCTGCTAATACTGGCCGCACAAACAATCCAATCCTATCTTGTCAATATAAGCCTGCTACGTCATTAAACAATTATGTGACTTTCTAATGGAGAACAAACTCAAATTGATCAGGCACAAGATCTGTAAACAGTCCAGAGACTTAAAAAATGTTATATATATTTTTAAGGTTTTGTATTAACCAAAACCAGTAGCTTAGAAGGAACACTATGTCCTGATACATCTTTGCATTTAAGTTACAGATTGTTATATTAATATAAGCAAGAGTTTAGTGAGTATGCTTCTTCCAAGTCATGGACCTTTTAAGACGTTGGAGTAAAGCCATTGTTTTGTGTGTACAAGAGAAAAATATAATCCATATAAAACGCGTAGAGTCCGCCATGGATAACCTCTTTAAGATATTGGCATCTTGCACGCAAGATAATCCTACAAATTCCCTTTTGTTCATTTGTTACAACGACCTGATCACCCTCTCTTGTCAATTAACAAAGCTTTAACGGATCCCCACAAACAAACCTTAGCTTGTAATTCTGTGCTTCTCTGAAAGGGAAGGAGAATTTTGTATGTGTTGGGGATGGGGGCAAAGAAAGTAAGAAAATTTCTCATGATCCAACATCGTTGGCTGGCTGGAGGTCGTCCTCATAAACTGGAGACTCCCAATGGCCATCCTTTCAAGACAAGCTAATTTAGTTAGCCCTACCAATTTGTTTCTTTATGGGAAATGATTAAAGAATAGTGTAATTCATGATGAGTATTCGATGAGCTTAAAGGTATCAGACATGAATCAGACTAATCACCTAATTCGCATCAATTGAAAGAAGTAGAGACAGATCCTACTCCAAGTGGCGTGAGAAATATGACTCTTAATGGAATCCCATGTGGGGTTCACGAGCCGTATAATATCTTCATACGGAATTCTAACGCTCTTAAATCACAATCTAAGCCCAATCTGTAAACCATACATGTTATGTAGTATTGTCTTTTGTCTCCGGTCTATATAAAACAAAAACGAATATTTTTATATTTTCAAACGAGTTAGAAATCAGTTTGACTACAATACTCATAGTATATGATCCTCAATTAAAAATATTGGTACCACATAGATTTAGATCGATGAAATGTCAACTTGAATAAGTACTTTAGTTTATTTGTTGCTCAATTGAAATGATTTTATAAGGTAAATGATTTTTTTGAACATTGTAAAATATTAAGATTACCAAATCCTATCCATTTCTTATTGTAAATTCATAAACACCTTCATTTTGACTTCCAGGTCAATAATTAGTCAAGGAATCAGGAGATTAGCCTCTTAATCTGCATTTACTAGGCTACGCTGAAAGTGCAAAGAATGCTCTTTAACATGCCCTTCAGAGCAAACTGCATAAATGCCAGGCTAATGGTTGATGATTCTTGATTAGAAAAACGACCCAAAGACTTTATCTTAGTTGAAGTGGACCACTTGTCTTTCGGTAATTTCATTTACAGAAGCCATTTTGTACATACAAAATTGACGACTTTTTTGTGCTTTCCCATTTGGCGTCTGTTAAGGGGTGAGAGAACTGGGATTTCTTTCTACGGGTGATTAAGTCAACTTGAGTGCTGTAAAGCTCAGGCCAGGGTATTCGGAAGGAAACCCGCCTTTCCTAAAGAGGTGTGATGGTTACACTTCCGGTCTATATAAGTAAATACATTGTTCAAACAACGGAGAATTCACTTACAAACCATTTCTCGAGCTACAGATAAACTCGAGTCCTTGAGCTCTCTAGCTTCCAACTTCCATCACAAGTTCTCAAACAACTGATTAGCTATTGTTGACACAGACAAGGTTACAAAAGAAATGGCGTCAACTTGCCCTTACGCTCTGCTTTCTTTTTTCTTCTTTGTCTTTATTTTTTCATTTTTGTCAGATGCAAAGTCCCCTGACAGGCAAGTCCGATTCTCTTCCACAATCAAGTCACCCAGATTGCAGGCGGAAAAGCTCATAAGAGACCTGAACTTGTTCCCAGAACAGGATATCAACATGGCCTCAGATGATGAGTCTTTGGCGGAAACTCCAGCGATAGTTGAGAAGCAATTCAGCTTTTATCTTCTTGGCGATCCCGGGCCTTCCGTACAAGACTTGGGTCACCATGCTGGCTACTATCGCCTTCCTCATGCTAAAGCCGCGAGGTAAGAGGACCATAGGCCATTTGTCTAGCCATGAACAGTTATGAAAATGTGATGGTACTGAGATATAAGATTCCGACTTGGATAATTATTGTAGTTTGGCGGGTTGTACATCGATTTTTAATTATTTTGTATAAAAAGAAATCTGTCGAGTAGCTAACGCTTCCTACTGTCACGCAGAATGTTCTATTTTTTCTTTGAATCAAGAAACAACAAGAATGATCCTGTTGTAATATGGTTGACCGGAGGACCAGGTTGCAGCAGCGAATTGGCGTTGTTTTATGAAAACGGTCCTTTCCAATTAACGAGCAACCTGTCTCTTGGATGGAATGAGTATGGTTGGGACAAGGTATAGAAAGAACCTATCCGAGTATAATCTCATGAATGCACTTGTTGATTGCCTCGTGCCAACTTTTTGTATGGAAATGAAATTGCAGTTGCAAGGCTTTTTTTCATCTTTCCTTTGCATACTTGCAGGCGTCAAACCTAATATATGTTGACCAACCCACTGGAACTGGTTTCAGTTATACAACAGATGCAAGTGACATAAGACACGATGAAACAGGGGTTAGCAATGACTTGTACGACTTCTTGCAGGTCAGTTTCTTATAGTTTCTTACAAGAAAACCTTGGTCCAATATCCACCAACCAAACCTGAACCTGAGTTTTCCAATGATGATGCTAGGCTTTCTTCAAAGAACATCCTCAGTTTACCAAAAATGATTTCTACATAACTGGAGAATCTTATGCTGGACACTACATCCCTGCCTTTGCTGCTAGGGTGCACCAGGGTAACAAGAATAAAGAAGGCCTTCACATCAATCTTAAGGTATCGCTATGCTTTATTCAGTTTCATTTCATCTACTTGCTTCATGCACGCTCTGTTGGAACCACAACATAGCTCAAGTCAACTAAAGAATGATTTAACAGGGATTCGCCATTGGGAATGGTCTAACTAATCCTATCATCCAGTACCAAGCATACACGGATTATGCTCTAGAGAACAAATTAATTCAAAAGTCCGATTATGATAGGATAAACATAAAGATCCCAGATTGTGAGCAAGCAATAACAGCTTGTGGTAACTCTTGTCTCTCAACCTCATTTTGCTACATACGAATTCAGAAATGATTGATAAGTCATTGTGGTTAACTCTATTGAATTGGAAATTCTCAGGCAATGATGGTGAAGCTTGTGAAAATGCATTTTATGTTTGCACCAGCATATTCAATGAGGTCATGAACGTCGCTGGCAATATAAATGTAAGGAATATTTCCATTATCCTGTACCGAGATAATAATAAAATAAAGAACAGCATTTTGATTAAACAGAACTGATTCTTAACTAATAACATCTTAACATGTGATTACTTAACTGTGCAGTATTATGATATCAGAAAGCAATGTGAGGGCACTTTATGCTATGACTTCTCAAACATGGAGGACTTCCTGAACCTAAAACCAGTAAGGGACGCTCTAGGGGTTGGAAACAGAGGCTTTGTTTCATGCAGTAGTGAGGTTTATGATGCCATGGTAAGGGACTGGATGAAAAATCTTGAAGTAGGAATTCCTGCTCTTCTTGAGGATGGTATAAAGGTTCTTATATATGCCGGAGATCAGGATCTGATATGCAATTGGCTTGGTAAGCCTTTTCTTTGATCATAAGTTCAATGGAATAAATGATATGTTTGTATTTAAGCATTATGCAACTAAACTTACGGCATAATCACATCTTGCAGGGAACTCAAGATGGGTCCATGTCATGAATTGGTCTGGCCAAAAGGAATTTGGAGCAGCTTCTACAGTTCCATTTGTCAGTGAAGGCAAAGAAGCAGGACAGCTTAAAAGCCATGGACCTCTCAGTTTCCTCAAGGTCTCCCCTCCCTTTCCCTGTCACAAACCGTCTTTCATTCACTTCTGTTCAGAAACTAATTAGATTACAATTCATCACAGGTTTACAAAGCTGGTCACATGGTGCCAATGGATCAGCCAAAAGCTGCACTACAGATGCTGACAAGCTGGATGCAAGGAAAGCTTGCCGTGGCTAGCAGTACATACAATGTTGAGTCAACGTTATAAGCGATTAGAGTACCTCAACTATACAAATCTTATAATTCAACTTATTGTCCACAACTCCTTCAAATATGTAGAATAAATATCTCATTTTTCTCGAGCTCAGTCAATCTTATCTCATCTTCCTTCAGTCCAACATATACAACACCAGCAATTTTGAAAAAGAAATGGCTTTCTTGCCTGAAAGAATAACAAAAAAGACCTTAATTCTCAAAACAATTTCTATTATAGCATAAGAGTATATGGTGACTGAGTTCTGAACACGCTCTGTAGCAAAGGTTTCTGTACATATCACACCCTCCATGGTTTTACTACTTCATCAATTAAATTAATCTGCACGGGTATTCTTTCTTGCTTCTTACAAACTTCTGCTTTTTGTACGAGGAAAGGCAAGATTTGGTTCTTTCTTCCAAGTTCCTATCTTCGACTCCCGGTTAAACGTGCTGGTTATGGACAAATGCTATCAAACTTGAGATTAAAAAGGACCAGACTGTTTCCATATGAACCAGTCCAAAACTATTTGAAATCCCTTTCTAAGGTTAGTCCAACGGATGCATAAGATTTTCTAGAGATGTGACAAAAAATTCTTGTTATGCCTTGTAGTTATCGATTCTTTGTTATGATGTTCACTTCTTTTACTATGTGTTCGACTGATTCATTCTACCTCTTTTGAAATCTTCTGTGCTGCTTCGTCCACTTTTTGCTAAAGTTGTACATAAACCATAAGAAGCAATAGTAGTATTGGATTAAATGATGAGATTTTAACTCATGATTTTGATGATAACAAAATATGCCACTGCTAAATTCAGTTGAAGGATAAAGTGTGCGAAAAATGCAAATTAAATCACTTGAGTAATCAAAAGATAAAGAAAATAACTAAAATGGAGTTTACATGCAACTTAAGAGAGAATCATTAGCCCCGGGGCATAGCTCAACTGGCAAAGGATTGAGTGGTGTGGTGCCTGCCATGCTGGCGACCTGCAGGATGGGGGTTCGAATTTTGGGGGCAACTTTTAAGATTTGGGCCCCTTGTATGGTGAGATCAATGGGTAAGCCCAATTCCCTGGTCAGTTGAAGCACATCCCGCAATTTACATCCTCTACCAATCTCGAGGGCACGGAAGATGGGGGCTCCTAATGTTGGAGTTCTAACCTTTTTTTTTTTCAAGAGAGAATCATTAAGTGTTCAACAATTTCATGATCATTTTCATGTAGGGCCCAATGCATAGATCATTTCATAAGGAAATTTGTCTTAATCTTAAAAGAAAACTTCTTGATCTTCACCTACTGAAAAGAGATAGTGTAAACTTTGAAAAGTGGACGTAGGCAAAAATTTATTTCGTTGAACTATTATAAATCAATTTTCTCTCTCTTTTTTCTACTATCGGTTAATATTGTTGTGCTTGTTTTTAGTATTAATTTATATGATTTTGTCACAATTATTCAGTATAGTAAATAATTTTTTTATCAGTTTAGAAATGTAATAAAAAGTGAACATAGACAATTCACCTCCTTCTCATATGTCATTTGAGAACCAACAAAGTAGTTTAAGTCAAAAATTATGTAAATGCAGATAGCAACTATCTCTTTGTTACTTCTAAGAATAAAATAAAAAGTCCATTAAATGAAGAAAATTGTAAACTTCCAACGAAAGGTTAGGGTAGACATGGATCAAGGGTTATTTACCCAAACCTGCAATCTTAAGGTCAAGAGCCTGATGAGTTAACCAATTCCTATACCCAGCTTTCACTATAAATTACTTTTATCTATCTTTTCTACTAGTGTTTAGAATGAAATTTACATAATCATTCATTATATTAAGCAATTTATTTGCTAGTTTAAAAATAAAGTAAAAAGTGAACATAAACAATTTACATCTCTCGTGTTCCATCCGAAGATAAACAAGTAGTTTATGCCAAAAAATTATAAAGACCTTAACATTTTACTTTCTTTTTCTGGTTCTTAGGAGTATCAAAGAGAGTGTTACTATCCACATTTGCATAATGATTAGAGGAGAACATACTTCATGAACGCTCTTTGTCTAATAACCTCATTACTATTACACTAACTATTAGATGTTTTGCCATTATACTTAAGTTCCAAAACTCCACGGTCATCAACTATACTAAACAATAACCAAACCTTTTTCCTTATAATTTTCATGGTTGTTGTTATAAAGATTTTGACAAAAGCTCCAAATTCATACTAAAATTCATCGTAATCTTCACAAACAATTGAATTTACATAACTCAATTCAACTTTATCAAATTCTTAAAGTACTTCACACAAAAGTCTAAGGAAATAAATGTGTTTACTTCAGCAAAATAATGGACAACATCAAAAGAGAAAGAATGGACAAAGATGCAACAAATGCCAAATGCCAACTTTTATTAATTATCACAATAGTTTCAAAGATACAATACTCAAACTTTCTATGTCAAAAGTATTTGTTTAAATGAACTATTTATAAGCATTTTGAGACTTTATACTCAGAAAGTAAAAAAATACACAAAGCTACTATGTTAGCTAACTTGGTAGTCAACATTCCGAACCGCTTAGGTACATTAAACTACCAATTTTGCTATTAATTGAAAGGATAGTGTTAAAAATAAAGCTTTGACACTTCGGTCACTTGTTATATTCTTTGTCGTATCTTTCCACTTCCTTCACACTTCAATCTATTAACTTTGTCGTATTGCCTATGATCTTTATCTAAGGATAATGGCTGGTGAAGTTTTAAGCCAATTTACACATGGTATAAATGATATACATCACAATCTAGTTTGTTCACCCATTATCTGCTCTTGGAGCATAATTTGTACCTTGGTCGATTCGAAAACACCATTATTGGTTTGACTCACCATAGCCATGCGATTCAATGTACCAACATTATGTCATAGCTAATCAAGTTCAAACACTAATTGATTTCATCTTGAATGCTTAAGTCATGATAGTTTTTAGATAAGGTTCACCAAAAGCTAGTAAAATAGTACTACGAGTGTTAAATGGGTACCAATTTCTTCCACCAAGTTCACTATCAACATTGACGACTACTGTAGAAGGCGTCATTTCAAGGCCCTTGTGATTGAGCCCTCTCCAACCATATTCAACATTCTAATATGGTATCATCACCTTCTCCTCTCCATTACTTGTGGAATGACAGCATGATAGCTCCACATTCTTATCTGCTGTGGATGCTCAATGCCCAATTTAGGAATTAGGGATTGTGATCCTAATTACATCCAGTTAATGATGGCAGGTCTTCCTACAAATATTTAATAAGTCCATATTGGCAAAAAACTAATGGAAATGTGATAGGGTTAAAACTTAAAAGTTCTTTCGTTTTTGTATAAAAAATTAGCGAAATAGTTTTTTAAATATTTATTGATATAAAAAATTATATTCAAATTAAATTTTTATGTAGTTTCCATTTATTATCTTGCATAAAACAACTTCCTAACAAGGAAAAGAGATAAAAAGAAAAACCCGAAAAGCTTACGACACTGATCTGTATTCGCCGCCATCGCAAGGTCTTTAGCTTCTTGACTGATACTCAGACTGTTGCTCTCCGAAGACGATAAAGTTTCTTACATCGTCATTAATGGAGCCTGACAGGTATCTCTCCATCTTTACGTGGTTCTGGTTATGGTTATGACCAGATTACGTGATCATTTCTTCGAACATCATATCTATTAATGTATAAGCTTTTGATTCTGAGTTTCTTGCTACAATTCATTAGTGTGATTAATAAGCTTATTGCCAGTCATATGGGATGGATTCGCCCTCTTTTTTCTTAAAAATAGAAAGTTTAGATGTAAGATTTCGATGACTCTACCTAACTTTCCATTACGATTTTCATATTTCTGGCCACACTGTCTCACTTTGAAAATTTTACAAGTGGTTTGGTAAAAAATAAAAAGTCAAGTTAAATGTAGAGAAAAACTTGTTTCGGATGAAGGTTTTTAGGTAAGTGGACTGGAGATTTCGTACTGGAAAACAAACCGGATTCAGGCCTAGCTATCTTATATATTGGTGCTACATTGTTTCAGGATATGCCCAACTTATCTCTAATATAACTTAATGTTGCTTATAATGGTCATGTCATTCCACAATAAGTGCTGTTCTACTTTCTGATGTTTCCTTGAAGTTTAATTTGATAATTGGTCTTTATCAGGTTAAATTCACCAAGTACTTCTGTCATTACTGTTGAAGTTTTGGGTCATCAATTGCAATTCTCTCAGGTATACCTTGAAAGCTCCAATTTGCTGCAAGTCAGTCATCTTCATAGTGAGTATTAGCTGCTTCATTTGATTTTGATTTACTCCGAGTTACATGATCCTTTAGAATGAGCTAAACCAGACGTTTTCTTTTTTGTTTGTCTGTGTATTTAGTTTGGCATCATTTTCCAGGCTCAGATCGTTAATAGTTTCTTATGTGGGATAGGTTGCTTTATTTTTTTTTTTGGGTTGAATGTATTTTGAATTTTCAATAGCATTTTGCAGGATCCGAATTCCAAGCATTTAGGAACTACAGTTTGGGATGCATCGATTGTCTTTATCAAGTTCCTTGTAAGCTATATTCTTTTCACTTATGGTCTTAAATTATGTTAATGTTTTTGTGACTCCAATTTATTTGAATTGGGACTTGGTTGAGTTTAGTTGGTCCGGTTGCTCTAATGAGTTTTGTGCTTGTTGCATTATAGACAAAAAATAAGACAACATGAGATATCAATTCCGATTGGTTCATCCTGATCCTAAATCAGTTGAACAAGGAATTCTTAATCTCAACTCTATGTCACCTTGTTCTTCTTACAAAATGAAATCTACCAGGATGTTCTAACTACTCAACCATTTTCCTTCGTCTTCTCAATTATTTTTACAGCCGCATGATAGAGAAGAAATACACAGCACGAAAGGGTCTTTGCCTCAATTAGTTTTACTGTCCTATGATATAATCAATTTAAAAATGAAACTGAATTTGGATGAAACAAAATTTATAATTAGCTTATAGAAAGAGAATTCATCATATGTGTGATAAACTTAAGTTGCAATCTTTACTACAAATTTCTCTTATGAAGCTCAATTGATTTGGCTATTACAGGAAAAGAACTGCAGAAAAGGAAGGTTTTGCCCATCCAAACTCAAAGGTAAGCGGGCAATTGAGCTTGGAGCAGGTTGTGGAGTAGCTGGATTTGGTAATTTTCATCTTTCCTACAATTTGATGATTCATATATGATGCGTCTGAACTTTCTTTTGCTTGATATATTTAGTCATACCCTACACTCTTAGCTGTGCTGTAGTGTTTCTTAGTCTGATACAAACTTCTTTATCCAGGAATGGCAATGCTGGGTTGTAATGTAGTTTCAACAGATCAAGTAGATGTTTTGCCATTGCTAGTAAGAAATGTAGAGCGTAATACTTCCAGAATCTTACAGACGGATCCTAGTTCAGGTATATGTTGTGATTCATACTGTATTTGGAGTATGGATTTTATGATTGATCTTTGTTAGACCTCCAATTACTAAGGTTTATTCTAGAAGGGTAAAGGAAAGGGTAACTGAGTAAAGTTACCACTTTCTGTTATAGTCAGGGGGGCTGATAGGTATTACGTGCATGTGGGAGGGGAGAGAATAGGAGTTGGTTGCATGGCTGACGTGGGAAAGGGACTAGTATAAATGATGTAATGATTGGGAGGGGATTTCTAGGCAATTTCTAAGTACATTCTAGTGAGCCTAAGGCTAGGAGAGAGCGGCACTCTCGAATTTGCCAGCAACTCACACTGTAATTTGACAGAGTTGAGTTACTTATCAATAAAAATTCAATAAACGAACTCTCCATTACTGAGAGTTCTATCAGTTTCATAGCTTGAGCCCACTCCCGATAGTTCGTTCCATTTAGTTTGTCCGAGACGATGACAATAAAAACTCCTTCAAGACCAGAGGTCATCGACGATTGGCCTTCAGTCTGGTTTGGATTTGTCGTGGAGGATCCCTCAAGATTGGAAGCCATTTCTTGACTTGCCGGGAGTGACTCCTTGGTTTCACTGTCTCTTTCACGTAGCTTTGATACCATGTGAATAAGAGCTGTTTTGCTCTATATCATATTTCTTAGAGAATGTAGTACACATATACATGAATAGGGGATACTGAATAGGATAGAGAATCTATACAAATAGAGGAAATAATCCTAAGATAATGCTTATCCCTAAGATAATACTATCCAATCAATATAATCTGATTACAATCAGATTGTCACAATATTATGTGATAAGACCGCATCTTGACCACTGTCCCCTTTAATCTAGGCCTTCTACTAGGTTTAGTTGATGACTTTTCTGTATCTCCCTAATGGTGATATTGATCTCCCCAGTGCAATTCTATATTCTAAAGGTGTATCTGCATTTGTTGAATGGGTTTTGACTCTTGATGGATTTAACAAATAATCAGGCTTTTGAATGACTATAGACATTTTGAAATATGAATTCTTGCCTATCATATGCTTCTTGATTTTTTTGGAACTTGACAGAGGAAATACCTTAAGATTCAAGTTGAACACTGTAATTGGCACAGTATCTGGTCCTAAGCTGAGAATCTTTGTCTTCTGTAGCAACTCGGCCCCTATTAGAGTTATTGCTAATTACCACTTTAACTCTTCTGCTTGCAAAGTTTATGGATCATTTATCACTTTTTAGGTGTCTCTATTATCTTCTGTGTCTAGCTTCTCCACATGTGTTCTTGCTGATTCTAGTTTCTCTTTGCAGCCTGCTTTTCTTGTTGATATATTCTCGTTAGAGGAGGATGCAAGAATACAGTCAAATGAAGCTCCAAATGGTACTCTGGAATGCAAGAAATCAAGTCTTCTGGGTGCACTTGTACCATATGTTGAAAGATCACCACATTTAATTAAAAGGTCTGTCCAGAAAGTATTCTATAATTTAAATGTAGACTTTTGGATAGTTGAATCAATAATGGGAATGAAGAAGAGTAGAAAATGCTGAATGGCGATTTACAGATAAGTTAAAGATTTAAAATCATCTGTTAGGAAGTCTGTTTTAACTTTATGGAAAATCTTATTAAGAGAAGGAGTTTCTGAAATCCTTGCATGGGGGAACTTTGGCCAATAACTAGTAGACCAAACAGGATACGGAGAATCCTAGAAAGAATTAAGTTTAATGTGATCAATAAATTCCATGATTCACTTCTTATCAGGCTAAGATACTGAAGTTTGTGTGTTATATAATAGGTCTTTGACTTTGTTTTTTACTGTTTTCTTCTTTTTGAAGCTTCAAAATATATGTTTTAATGTGGCATTGCAATATTTATAATTCGACTTTTAAGTATGATCCCGTGCTTCTTACTTGCCTCTTGATTGACTTCCTACTGCAGTGTATAGTCAGATCCTGATTTTAAATCCCCATATGTTGCTCACTCTTGCTTAATATGCTTTTGTTCCAGCAATCCCCGCATGCTGCTCTTGATTCTTAATTTCCTGAAGACGTTATGGCAAGGGGCTGTTCATTACATAAGCATTTTGGGACCTCTAAAGAGCTTTGGGGAGTTGTGGAAACATTTTTCCAACTGTATTTCACTAGTTGATAGTTGCAAAATCTCCCCCTTTGACGATATTACTGGCGTGGAGGCTCAAAATATTGCTTACCAATACCAATGCCAATCTGCAATAATGGAAATAATGGGATGTGAAATGTTCCTGAATAAGAAGTTGTATGCTGACTTACTTTCAAAAGAATCCTCAGCACTGAAGGTGGGGACTGAAATTGTAGGAGGCACAGAAAAGTCCAAATCTGCTAATGATTGTAAATTAATCTTGTCAACTTGGTGTGAGAGATCCATTTTCGGAAATCTGATCAAGTCGTATACAGTTTGCGAATACAGTAATGAAATATGTCATCATGCAAAGGTGACTGCCAACTATATCATATTTTCTTGCTTCATTAATGTTATTTTGCGAGAATCTTGACTTATTTGCTATTGCTATTCTCCTTCCTTCTCTCGTATGTATTCTCATACCTAAATCAGTCTGTTTTGTTCTCTTCTAATAATGTACTAATTGATTAGTGTGTACTTGTGCGGCTGGCAGGTTGCTACTAGTTTGCTTGTTGTCCATCTGATGGAGAAACTGGCAGCTGGTAATGCTGGGAGTTTATCTATATCGATACTTAAGAAGATTGACGTCACTTATAACAATGTATGCTTTTGTCTTTATATGTCAACTTTATTCTTTTTTTTTTCATTTAGGCCCATAATTAAAGAATACCTATTATTGATATTCTTGAAACTGGACTTATACGCACTCTTGACTGCTAACTTCAGTTCTTTCTTGAGCTATATCTAATTTAATACAGATTTATAATTAAAATTTCTGGATTACAGTTGAGCTCTCAGCCTGCGTTTTCAGAATTAGTACAGCAATACTCACAACGGGGTTACAGGTAATATTCACATTTATAGGTTTCTGTTTGAACTGTTTACAACTTACGACATTATTAGCTTTGGGCAGTGAAAGTAGCTAACTAGTCCATATATGATGGTTTTTCCAGCCTGCATCATGCGTTTTTGTTTCTGATTGTGTGAGAGATGTTTAATTGAGTGTTATCCATTGTCCTTCTCTGTCATCTCCCCTTTCAAGCTCCTCTGTCCATCTCTTTCTCAAGGTGGTTAAGATATAGACATACACTGCCTTGACTGCTGGAAAAGTTTTCTGGTTATGGAACATAGTTTTCAAAATTAGTCTTGTACATGTTTGATTGTGTGTGCCATACTGAGGCATAGTACTTCTGCATTTAGTGTTGCATTTTACTTTTCTACCAAATTTATCCCTTAGCATCGTCCTTTTCCCCATTTAATCTTTATGTCATGATCATGCAGTGAAGGCAAGGAACTAAGCAGTCTAATTCTCAATGATCTGTACTATCAATTGCAAGGAGAGCTTGAAGGCCGTAAAATTTCTGAAGGACCATTTAAAGAACTCTCTCAATATGTGAACAAATCAAATTGTTTTCAGATTTATCAACATAAGCCAAGTGATGAATGTGTTGCAAATGCCAAAGATATGTACTTGTATGACATCACACGGATACAGTTGGATTTGGGTTTAGATATGTGGGATTATACAGAATGGAAAGCATATAAAGAAGTTGCCGAAACTATGTTGGATTACATGATGAAAGTGAATTCAGTTGTTTTGCTTACAAGCTCAAAGCTTTCTGCACTCAGAGCCTTAATAATACTCTTGACAGTCTACAATGATAATGTAAGTGTCTTTATTGAAATTTGTTTACTTAATAGCAATTAATTTTGCTATCTTATGTGGATTTTTTTAATTACATTTGTTACATGGGAAAATAATGAAATTCTGGCTAGCTAATGTTTTCTAACTTAATTTTAGTCCTGTGGATTAATTGCTAACTTTATGATTCTGAGGTACTACAAGTAAGTTTGATAACTCAATTCTAGATACAGAAATTGTTATATGTCTGTGATGGTGAATTGTATTTGTCGATCACTTTGTTTGAAGATTTTAGTTTGACCCTTGGCGCTGGTATCTTTATATTCTTGTTTTGGATGAGTATATTTGCTTCTTTCCTATTAGATGTTTTAAACACCCTTTGTCAACGTACATGTTTTCTTCCAGCAGGTCATTTTAGAGAATTCCTGTTCCGTATCAAGCTATACAACTGCTATCTCTTTGTCTCGGATCAAATATAGAGAGAAAGTTCGGATATAAGCTCACATATTGAAATCTACAAGCATTTGAAACCAATCCTCATGCATGAAATAGACATCTGATTTGAGTGTTTAAGAGCTTTTAGGCTTAAATATGGATGGTTGTTTCTTTTCTGATTTTCATTCGCCCATATATTTATTGGGAGGGACATGATTATGGGTTGTTTCAGTCTGTGCAGCAGTTATAATGCCAATTCATCTGTTTCATATTGTTCGATTTCTTTGATTTTCCCCTCATCCATGTCTCTGCTCTTATGGTACAGTCACCAGGGACGCGTGCCACAACTGTGGGGAAGATCCCAAATCACGTCTGCCTTTCATGTATTGATCACATATGCGAGAATATCCATGCCCAAATAGACTCATTAGCTCCCTTTTTGGATGCCTCGGAAGAGATTCTTGATTACCTCTCAGCAGATGTTGAATTACTTCTCCATTTCATGAGATCCATGCATAGCAGTTTGACTTTATCTACTCGTTTACTCGTCTTAAAAACGGCAGGTTCTGGCCTTAAAGTGCTCAGCAACTTCCTGTCATCTGTTTCTGGGAGAAAGGTGATGCAGCTTTTACTTTTGTTGCTTCTCTTGGCAATGGAGTTATGTGAAACTTCAGATAAGGAGTTAAAAGAGACCGCTGAGGTTTCAAATATTTGTTTGGGGCTATTGCCAATTATGTGCAACTGCATTGCTAACGCTGAACATTTTACCCTTTCTTTGACTATCATTGACCTGGTCCTAAGAAGCTTCTTGACACCTAGCACTTGGTTCCCCGTCATACACAGACATCTCTCGTTACAGCATATTATCGTGAAGCTTCAAGACAAAAAGTATCTTTCATCCATTCCAATCACATTAAAGTTCCTTTTGACTTTGGCAAGGGTGAGGGGAGGCGCAGAGATGCTCCTTAACGCTGGTTTCTTACTGTCTCTTAGAGTTCTATTTGCCGACTTGCTAGATTCCGCGCATTCTACTGGGAGCACTGCAAATAATGGCCTCCAGGACATACCTGATACTGAGATACCTCAGCAAATTTGGGGCCTTGGTTTGGCTGTGGTCACAGCCATGGTCCATTCTCTGGAAAATAGTTCCTCTTGTAATGAGATTGTGGATAATATGATTCCTTACTTGTTTTCTGAGAAAGCTCATATGATCTCTTATTATCTGAATGCACCTGACTTTCCATCTGATGATCAAGACAAGAAAAGACCACGGACGCAAAGAACATGCACTTCTCTGACCTCTCTCAGGGAAACGGAGCATACACTTTTGTTAACATGCAGACTAGCAAAACAATGGAATTCATGGATTAAAGCCGTGAGAGAGATGGATCCACAGTTGAGAGAGAAAAGCATCCATCTGTTGGCCTTCATAAGTCGCGGGACTCACCGCATTGGAGAATCACCTAGGCGAACTGCCCCTCTCATATGTTCTCCTGTCCTGAAAGAGGATTTTGATTTATGTAAGAAACCATCGTTCCTGAACTGCAGGAGTGGGTGGTTTGGTCTTTCTCCACTCTGTTGTGTGTCGAAGACCAAGGCTTCTAATGCTTCAGTTTCTAGTACTGCTATCATAAGCAGGGGCCAATCAGATGGAATTAACAATTCCGCCTCTCCAACATATTTCTCTGACATGGTTGGCCTGCAGATGTACAGGATTTCGTTTCTTCTCTTAAAATTTCTTTGTTTAGAAGCAAAGGGTGCTGCTACAAGGTCGGAGGAAGTGGGATTTGTTGATCTTGCTCGTATTCCCGAGCTTCCGATGCCTGAGATATTACACGGCTTGCAGGTAAGTAAACCCTCGTATCATTTCTTTGAAATAATGGGACGACATATGTGTCTGTCGATTTTGTTACTTTCTCTGAAGAAAATATCTCTGTCTGTTTAGTGTGGGACATTAAAGTGAAATTAACATAACTTGATGGATTCTCTTAACGAAATGCAGGATCAAGCAATCGCTATTATCAGCGATCTGTGTGACCGAAACAAATCGATCGAAAACTATCCCGAAATCCAATCTGTCTGTATCTTACTAGTCCAAATCTTAGAGATGTCTTTGTATCTGGAGCTTTGCGTATTACAGATATGTGGAATAAGACCTGTGTTAGGTCGTGTTGAGGATTTTTCGAAGGAAGTCAAATTGGCACTCAAAGGTAGAGCCATCTCATCCTTTTTTAAACAAATATCAACCATTGTAGCTTGTCTTAAGTTCTTGACCAAACTCTGTTTTCTTGGCTTTTGTAGCTATGGAGAGGCATACATTCCTCAACGCATCACTCCAATCCTTGAAACAGATAATGTCATTTGTTTATCCTGGATTGTTACAATCTGAAGGTTTTTAGAATCATTCGAGGCGGTAACATTTAGAAACGAAGAACATGTGTTTGTAAATTATTAATGTGACCTGATGCCCTTTTTTGTCGGTAGTCAAGAGCATAATTATGGCTTTTACCGTCCTTCATTTTTGTTCATGTGAAGGAGACGGCTTGTTGGTCTGTGTAATCGCATCTGATATTTCTCCTTGGTGCTCCAGTGGACCCCCCATGCTTTAATTTAGGCTCCTCTTTTCTTCCCATCCCCACATTAAATATACCAAAAAAAATCTTACTTTTGTGGCCTTGCGATTTGATTGAATAGCATAGGCATTTTGGATAAGGATGAAAATCTGTCAGAGTAATCATTTAAAATTGCAGTTTTAAAGTTGTTTCGTTAATTTGAATTAAAACTAAAATAATTTTGTAAATTAAACGTAATGTTTTAAAAATTAAATTAGTAAGATAAGAGGGTTAATTAAGATTAGAATTAGTTAAAGATTAAATAAAAATAAAAATTTTAATATATATTTTTAAAAATTGTAAAAATTTAAATTTTAATTAAAAATATATTATTAAATAAATTTGATTTATTTATTAGTTTATATTTTTTTTTAAATTTCTAAACCGATTAATAAATAAATTATTTAATTCATAAAAAATTATTAAAATAAATTGAATTAAAAATTAAAATATATACTTTAAAATTTTTAGCAACTACAATAATTTACTTTAATTACATGAAATCAGCGTTAATATCATCTTTCTGACAAAACGACGTGGTTGCGCACTAGTAAATTACCACGAAGCTGTTGAAGCATATACCAACCTCTGATTCCATACTTAACCCATCAAAGTCAAAACCTAACCTAACCTCAGTTTAACGCTTCACTGTTACGATCATCACACGTGTCCAAATCCAACGGCACAACTTAACCATCGCATAGATATAATCACTGCCTATGTTTCCTATATAATCACCCCCTAGCCTTCATCGTCTGCTCAAAGATCCCAATTCTCAGTTTAAAAATTACTGTTTAACTTCTCACTCTCAATATGGCAAACCCTAAGGTGTTCTTCGACATCTCCATCGGAGGCCAGCCCGCTGGTAAGGTGGTCATGGAGCTGTTTGCCGATGTTGTCCCTCGCACCGCCGAGAACTTCCGAGCTCTCTGCACCGGCGAGAAAGGCGTCGGAAAGGGCGGCAAGCCTCTCCACTACAAAGGCTCCTCGTTCCACCGCGTGATCCCAGGGTTCATGTGCCAGGGCGGCGACTTCACCGCCGGAAACGGCACCGGCGGCGAGTCGATCTACGGAGCGAAGTTCGCGGACGAGAACTTCGTCAAGAAACACACCGGTCCTGGCATCCTCTCCATGGCCAATGCCGGGCCCGGAACGAACGGATCTCAGTTCTTCATTTGCGTGGCGAAGACCGAGTGGCTGGACGGCAAGCACGTGGTGTTTGGTCAAATCGTGGAGGGAATGGACGTGATTAAGGCTGTTGAGAAGGTCGGGTCCTCGTCTGGAAAGACCTCGAAGCCTGTGGTTGTAGAGGATTGCGGTCAACTTTGTTAAACGATCGGCGATTCCACTAAGTTAGTGTTCAGGTGGACGCTTTTTTTGTGTCTACCACCATGAATAAGATAAGATAGGCTGCTTTAAGTATGATATTGTACTGTTCTGGATGGAGTAAGTACGAATCTATTATGAGTGATTTCTGATATTTTCCTTTGCCATATTGAATGTGTTGTGGACAAATCATGAATAGGACAAAACGAGTCTCTTTCTTATGTGACCTTCGAAAGGTGAAACATAGGCGAACGTTAAAACTGTTGATCTTTTGGGCTTTATTAGGGATGTG
This sequence comes from Erythroxylum baracoense, assembly GCA_025629805.1. Lineage (NCBI taxonomy): Eukaryota > Viridiplantae > Streptophyta > Magnoliopsida > Malpighiales > Erythroxylaceae > Erythroxylum > Erythroxylum baracoense. The sequence continues at coordinate 5,171,565 of JAOTAY010000008.1, read as the reverse complement.
GCGCCATAGAATCGATTTGGATAAGAACCATTGACTAGGCAATGGACAAATTAGAAATTGCCTTGGCCCTCTTATTTTATGAGATATAAAATATATATTCAAAAGGAATATCTCAAATCCTAAAAAGATAAAAAAGAGTAAAATCAAGATTTCTATCTTTATAAGAAATATTTAACAAATTTGGTCCTTCAAATTTTTATAATTTTTAGTTAATAATTTTATTTACTTTAAATTGAATTTAATTAAATTGGTCAGAATATGTTTAACATTTATATTAGATATTTTATCATTATTTTTAATTAAAAAAATTGTAATGAATTTAATATTTATCAATTAGGAAAGATTAAAGTTGATATTTTGACTTGAGTTTTTGACGTTATTTTGATATTTTATTTTAAAATAATATTTTTAGTTGGGCCCGAGATAGGATCGAACTTTCTTGAGCCTGGATAAGGCTCGAGGTCGGCCCGACCTGGTCGATCAACATGTACATTGCTTAAGCTTTCCATGACCAAATTTCTCGGCTCAACTTACTTAAAAAACATTCTTATCCAATACATGCCTAAGAAATGATAGTCCATTTGCAATTATTACAATTAATCACCAAAAATTAGGTAATTTCCAAATAGGACATTTTGGTAATTTCATTCGATATAACACAACAAGACATTACGTCTTATGTCAATGAACAGGCCGACCAGTCACTGAGGCCTCTGAGGACAAACTCTCTCTCCAACTAAGAAAACGTCACGTGAAAATAGCAAGAAGGCGATGATTTTGTCCGACTCCCAGTTTGACCCAACCCCACAATCACATGGTATGTGATGCAGGTGCAGAATCCCCCTTATCCATCCGCGAAACAGCAGATACCCTGCCCCATCCCGTGTCGGAGTCGTACGTCTGCTTAATGACCGTCGTCGTAGACACCTTCTGTGATCTCTCTGTCTCTCTCTAGCAAAACAAACACTTCAAAACGCCGCGTTTTGTGGAGAGATAGGATGGGATTGTCAGACAACGCAAAGGGTTTGATACTAGCAATGGCTTCCAGCGCCTTTATAGGATCCAGCTTCATTATCAAGAAGAAAGGCCTCAAGCGAGCTGCTGCTGCTGGTACACGAGCAGGTCTTTCACTAAATTTTGTATCATTTCGGTTTAATTACTCCTTAGTTTCTATTATTTGAATGTGGGGTTTGATTTAAGTGATGGAATTTATAGGAGTTGGGGGCTATACCTACTTACTAGAACCCTTGTGGTGGGCTGGCATGGTCGCAAGTAAGTTTTAGGCATTCTTAGGATTGCCCAAGTTATGACTTGTGTTAAAGATTGATGATATTGAATCCAATGTGTAGTGATTGTTGGGGAAGTTGCAAACTTTGTGGCTTATGTTTATGCTCCTGCGGTTCTTGTTACCCCACTTGGTGCTCTTAGTATTATTATCAGGTGAATTAATTCAAACGTGTTCAAAAGCTTTTTTTCCCTTTCTGTTTGTTTTAATCATCAAAATATGACCATTTTTGTGTCTTGACATATGGGTAGTGCCATTTTGGCTCACTTCATGTTGAAGGAACGGATTCGGAAAATGGGAATTGTTGGATGTGTGACCTGCATTGTTGGGTCAGTGGTGATTGTGATTCATGCCCCTCAGGAGCGTGCTCTGGATTCTGTACAAGAAATCTGGACTTTGGCCACTCAACCTGGTTAATATACATTTCCAGTACTCATCATCTTTACTTTACAACGTCCGTTGGCTTTGATGGTTACTACCTCTGTTTCATTTTCTTGTCTTTGCTGCAGCTTTTTTGGTGTATGTGGTTGCTACACTTTCTATTGTTTTAGCTTTGATTTTGCACTTTGAACCTCGATGTGGGCAGACAAACATATTAATCTACTTGGGAATATGCTCGTTGATGGGTTCACTTACGGTATACTTGCATTGAGTTTATTTACATGTATTGACATTGTTTATCAAAGTTGCAACTTATTCATATCGCTGAGCTCATTACTGTCATTGTCATTTCGAATTGTAAGATCTTAGTGCTTATTTTCTTCAGGTTGTAAGCATAAAGGCCATTGGAATTGCAATAAAGCTTACACTGGAAGGGATAAGTCAGATTGCTTATCCTCAAACTTGGTTTTTTCTTACTGTTGCAGCAATTTGTGTCATCACGCAGTTAAACTATTTGAACAAAGTGCGTTTTGTTTTAGCCATAGTTCTGTATGCTTGTCGCTTGTTGCTTGTTGCTTTTCATCTTTGAATGGGTTAAGTTTAAACAGAATCCCATGGTGTAGTCTTTTATGCTCTATAGGGGGGATGGTTAAGGGTTCCCTGCCAATTTTAAGGTTTGCATTTAACTGTCCATAATGCATTCCCCAAGGACACACCTTAACAGAAGAGAGAAAGATTTCCTGATACGTTATTATCCGAGACTTAGCTTGATTGTCTGTATGTTTTCTCATGGATGCACACAAATTAAGACATCCAATCATTTGCGAAGGGCAGGAAATCCGCAGGAAATGATCCATCCATCTTTGAATTTATAGTCATAGTTCCAATTTTGATGGATCTTTGAGAATATAAAATCCTGAATTATCCTGTATACCATATCAAAATATTGCCATAATGTTATATCTGAAATTATAAAAAAAGCAGTGTTTTTTCAGATGTATTGATGATATCTTTCTTTCAGATGCCTTTCCTTTTTCGTGATTACGATATCTGATGATGCTTATGATGTCATTAATGCAGGCATTAGATACATTCAATGCAGCAATTGTTTCTCCAATTTACTACGTTATGTTTACGACTTTGACTATCATTGCTAGCGTGATCATGTTTAAGGTTAATCAGTTAATCTTTCCAATTTTTTTTTTCCTGCCATTTATGTATCGTACTTATTTAATACAACAAACTCGAAACATTTACTTTTCCTTTGTAACAGGATTGGTCTGGCCAAAATGTCAGCAGCATAGCCTCTGAGATTTGTGGATTCATCATTGTTCTATCAGGAACTATAATACTTCATGCAACAAGAGATCAGGAACCAGCTCCTTTAGGTACATAAACACCCCGCCATCTTTATCACCGTCGAAACTTGTTTTACTGAGCAAGCACGGTAGGGGGAAAATTCGCCTCCGATGGTGGTTTATTTAGCTACTTCACACTTGCCTTTTCTTGTTTCTATTGAGATATGATACTGAAATTTGACATAAACAGCTTAAGCCAATAAGTGTTTATTTGAAATCGAGAATGAGAACTATCATTATGCACTGCAGGAACTGTAACTTGGTATGTTCATGGAGATTCCCTTAAGAGTATTGAAGAAGAACATTTAATTGACCTCCAAAATGGAGATGAAGAATGACTCTTTTGCTGATGATTTCTTCTCTGAGTGTGATCACAACCAAAGCTTGAATGGATGAAACTACTTGTGTGACTCATAAGAGAGCATAGGAGTGCTGATCTTGAAGATGCAATCCTTATCCAAGCGAGTCAAGTCTCCATTTTTCACAACCTCACGAATCTCCCTAACTCTCAAGAGGCCTCAAGTGTGCTTTTGCCAAGACAGCTGAAGAACAAGTTATCATTCATTGGACATTATATATATAAATTTTTGCAATACCGTTCAATAATTTCAGTTTTTTAGTGCTCTTTTCTTATTTAATTTTATTATTCTTCCATTTGTAATTACGATTCCATGACTCTGTATGATCAGATTCTCAAGATTTTGAAAACAATTTTTTTTCTGAAAATTTTTATAATGTTTTTCTCCTTTTTAATTTTATATTGAATAAGCTCTCCAATGTTTATAAAGCCTATTTTAGTTAGGGATGGCAACCAAGGCCGAGTCCAATCCAAACTTGGCCGGGCCCGAACTATTTTTTATTAAAAATATAAAACGTGTTTTTTGACACAACACTGTTGCATATAAGTATCGGGCCTCGAGTCGGCCTAATTGTCATTTCTAATTTTAGTTAAGTCAACATTTTCTATATAATTTTGCACTACTCAATTTTATGTTGAGTTTAATTTTTTTATTTAATTTCATTTTTTTCAATGTTACATTAAAATTAATAATTATACTAGGTTGAGAAAGTTGAAATATTTTAATATTATTAAGTCTAAAATAATTTAATATATTATGAATACATATTAACTCCATAATGATTATTAATTTATTATAAGAATTTTTATCAAAAATCAATTATTTACATATTTATATTTTAAATGTACATTTTAACAATGAAAAGTTCCAAATTAAAAATTCCTAAGTTTTGTATTTATTTATAATGTACTTATATTATTTCAAATTTCTTATTTCAGAAAATTTTTAAGAAACTAAATTAATATTAACTATTTTCTTAATTCATATATATTGGCTTTAGAATAACGCTATTCTTGCCCACCAAATCACAGCCGCCAATTTCCTTGAGAGATTCTAATCACAATCACCCTCCACCGTCCGACCAAAACCTCATCTCTACTCCCTATATAAACCCACCGTAGTTCAAACACCACCGCTTATCTAAACTGTCAAGAACGAAAGAGAGGGAGCAAAAAAACAAAGCAAACGACATGTCGGCAGCTACACTTTCTTCTCCGTGGGGCAAGCCCGGCGCCTGGGCTCTAGACGCCGAGGAGCATGAAGATGAACTCAAACAACAGCAAGCGCAAGACGACGTCGTAGCAGCTGATTTCCCGTCGCTATCAACCGCCGTTAAGCAACCCAAGAAGAAGAAAGCCCAAACCCTATCCTTAGCCGAGTTCACTGGCTACGGCGCCGACAAGAGTAACTCTCACGATGATATAATCAACCTCCCCACCGCCCCCCGCCAACGCTCGGCCGATGAGCTCGACCGCACCCGCCTCGGCGGCGCCTTCAAATCGTACGGTCTTAATAACCGCAACCCTAATGGCGACGACTCTCGTTGGGGCGGTAGTAATAATAATTCAAGGGGTTTTAATAGGGATTCTAGTAGAGAATCGATGCCGTCTCGGGCTGACGAGGTTGATGATTGGTCAAAGACGAAGAAATATACGGTTGGGAATAGTTACAATAACAGTGGGTTTGAGAGAAGGGAAAGAAGCTCCCTTTTTGAATCTCACTCGAAAGCTGATGAGTCGGACAACTGGGTCGCGAGTAAACCCACGGAGACACGTCGATTTGAGAAAAGAGGAAGTTTTGATTCTCTGTCGAAGGACAAATATGTGGTTAACGACGTTAGCGCGGCGGACTCAGCGAGCTGGGGGAGGAGGAAGGAGGAGGGTGACAGAACCGTGACGGCGGCGCCGGCGAGACCAAAGCTTGTGTTGCAGCCACGTACACTGCCTGTGAGTGACGGTAATGGGACGGTCTCGAAGCCAAAAGGGTCGAATCCGTTTGGGGAAGCCAGGCCTAGAGAGGAGGTATTGGCTGAGAAAGGAAAGGACTGGAAGGAAATTGATGAGAAATTGGAGTCTTTGAAAGTTAATAATGAGAAAAGTGAGAGAGGAGACTCTGGGTCGTTTGGATGGAGGAGCTCTGGGAATAGGCTAGGTATTGAGAGGAGTTGGAGGAAGAATGATGATTCTGATTCGAGTTCTCGTCCCCAGAGGTTTGTTTGATAGAAAAAAAACACACTCATTTGATTGCTTAATTCATTGAATATTGTAGTTCTCAAGTTCAAGTTGTTGAATTGGGATATTGGTTTTAAATGGAATGATATATGTAGTGATGAATAGGGCATGAAAGCTAGTGTGGAAAATGCATAAGAATCTTGCAAAAAGGGGTATTAGATTTCTTGTTTTGGTTAGTAGTATAAAGGGTTTATGTGTGTTGTTGAGTTCGTTTGCTTGGAGGTTTGTTATGTTGATAAGGAATCTTTTAGTGAATATTTGATGTGGATTTGATGCATCTTTTTGAGCTGTTTGGAGTGCAACTTGAAGCAAGGAAGTCTAAAGGCTTGCCTTTTTCTTTTGGTTAATTACACTTGACCTTTTAAATTTGACTTGTTTTTATTTAAATCCTTGTATTTTGAAAATTATAATATTGTTTAGTTATCATATTAGTCCTTTCATTATATTTCACCAGTTTTCCATCCATTTGTAGTTCTAAAACGTACTGTGTTAGAACTTAAAATTTCTAGTAGTACATCGTTTTCAGTTAAAAATAGATGAAAAACTAACAAACTATGATGGAAAGGTTACATGACAGTTAAAACAATGAAATAGGGGTGTAAGTGATAGTTTTTAAAGTATAAGGACTAAAATAAGAAAATGTCAAATTACAAGGTTTCAATATATTTATCCTTTTCTTTGTTTGTTATGAGTTATTATGGATGTGCATTGTGGTAAGAAGCTACGTTTTGTGAATCTAAACCGTCTTCTTGGTGCAGTGCTGAGAACTCTGAGAATGGCCATGTTTCAGAGAACGGGAATGCTACTGAAAATGGAAGTACTGAAGAAAATTGAAACTGTTGGTTTGCAAAAGCAATACTGAGTGTTGGCTGAAGAGATAAGAGGATAAAAAATTCATTGTGGTCTGTCTCCTGTTTTAGTTATTATATCAGTTTTGTTGTCACTTCTTACTTCTGAACACAATCTGGAGACAATTTTGGTAGGGGCTGCTTTTTTTTTTGGGGAGTAATTAGCTTTAGGTCTTTGAATTGTTTTATGGTATTTCAGCAATTATTTGTGTATCCAATACTCATATTTTATGCCGTTAATTTTGACCCTGTTGTGTCTCTACACTTCACTGGTATACTCAACATTAAGAGATGCTCTACTTGTGCTTGTATCCTTTCATTGTCTGAGTTAGTTCTGATTTAATTGCATCTCTTCCACTTGGAGATTGTTCTTATGAATGAATGTTTGCCCTAGATAAGTTGTCCTTGTAAATTGTCGAAGATAAGTTGAGTTTGTAGTGAATGTCACTTAAATCGAGCCCGTTATTTAGTTTGAGTTATAGTCACAAGCTCGTTAGATGACCTATTTGAAATCTATAATTTGCAAATGATTTTGTATACTTCCATTTTAGCGTGGATTGGAGGCCCTATTTCCTCCATACAACTCTCTTTCACACGAAAGAGGTTTAGTTAACCAATCAACGAAACTGCTCTTGTTTAGTGAGGCTACATGTAGAAGTAATCTGCTATGATTTGAGGCTGTAATTTTGCTGTTAAGATACGAATCGTTATCGTGATTTGTAGGCAATCGAGTCCACAGTATCCTGCGATCACTTTATAAGTTGTTGTTAATCTCCAAAATCACGGAGACTGACTGAACATGCAATGGCGGTAAAAACTAGTTTTGAGCTGACTCTGAAATCATAGTCATGGGTTCTTTAAGGAGCTAATAAGGAATCTGAAGCTCTTAGACGATGATATACTCGACAGAGAGAGTCCTAAATTATATAAAAAGAGTTGGTATGAAGTGCATGCATGAGTTGAAGTCGAGATAGATCTCAAGAACACGAACCAAAACTCGCCTGAGTACAACAACCTGCATATTTAAAGCTCTGTCAGTATAGTTGGAAAGAGGTGTGTTAAAGTGCTCTGTTCTCATTTACAAACTCATCAATGCTTCTTCCAACTTTGACGGCCAACAAACATTCCCACCGCAAAGTTTCACAAGATACGGCTTCGTCATTAAGCTTTTGGATTTGGAAAATGGCTTATGCAATGAATTTGTTAGGTCGGGTGGCCAAAGTCTTGCGCTTTTCTTTTTACACCGTGAACCTTGTACTCGAGAAAAGCTTAAAAGCAAGTGAAAAGAGTTACCATATGAATGGCATTTCAGCCCCATTTTGACCCGAAGTTAATGGTTAAAGTTCGAGTTGATCAAATTAAATGGACCATCTCAACTCCAAACACATCATTTGTGTAACAACTGAAGAGTTGGTTGATCAAACTGACATCATCACAGTCCAAACTGAAAATTCACTGTTTTTTACTACTAGAGGTTCAGATACATTTTGAAATTGAGAAATTTCTAATAGAGCGGTTAACAATTAGCTGTACCGTCACAGACTCCATTGATTTCACTTCATAAATGTAGACAGTTGAGAGTTAAAAGCATGATCATTTATTCTATTTCGTGACAACTTTTGCAGTGTTCATAACCATTCTTCTGCTCTACCAAACACTTTCTTAAATCTTATTTTTCCTTTCTTTGACTGTCTCCTGCATGGATTGGTGGTCTAAGCTTCTTCTCTCAGCTCTTTTCATTCTTTCTGCCGCCATTGATGAGTCCAAAGCAGACTCTATAGTCACTGGCACCGTCTTCTGTGATCAATGCAAAGATGGCCACGTATCTCTCTTTGACTATCCTATTCACGGTAAGAATATGATCATCAAACAATGATCAGTAAAAAGAGCTTTTGTTCTGATCTTTTACCTTATTTTCTTGCTTCAGGAGTGAAGGTTGAAATGGCCTGTTCTGATGGGCAAATCACAACTTCAAGGGAAGAGATCACAGGTTGGTTTGGGAACTATGTAATGAGGTTCGATGGGCAGCCAGATTTGAGCAACTGTTATGTTCATGTCTCGAGTAATGATCAGAGCTCAAATGGCTGTGTTGGATCAGCTGGTCCTGCACAAAAGCTGAGACTAACGTACCAGTTGTTTGATATGCAGTTTTATACTGCTGATGTTCTTCTATCTCAGCCTGCTCAGCCTATGTCATTTTGTCCAAGGTCCACAACTCCTGTGTTACCACCCCCTGTAAGGTCGCCTGAAATCTCGCCGCCGGCCAAACCTTATCCACCTTTCAGGCTTCCACCATTGCCACCGCTGCCACCGCTGCCACCACTGCCACCACTGCCACCAATGCCTTCCCTTGAAGCTTCAGTATGCACATACCAGTAAGTTTGATGCTAAAGGTTCGATCTTTTTGTCATTGTCACTACACTAAACCTCATTTATGGTACCATTTAAGCCATTAATCACAGGTAAGTTAATGGCTGGTAGGATAGTAACTAAATTAACTTACAAATATGCATGTGAGATCTGATATTGCTGTTTTGCGGAACGGCGAAGAGAATAATTAATAAGAGAAATGATCTACTTTTAACAAGGCTCAGTGATTTATCTAAATTTTTTTAAAGAATTAAATATTTAAATTTAATTAAAACAATTCTTTATAATTTTTATCATGTTAAAAAATCTCTTTTCTTGTAATTATGTTAACAAATTACTATGAAATATATGTGAAATCAATCATTCATATAAATCAAATAAATACTATTGACCTAATAATTTAATATCGTTCTACCGAATTAATTAAATTCGATTTAAACTATTTTAAATTCTTAAATTAAATTAAATTTTAAATATTTAAAAAACTTTTTAAAATTAATTAAATTACAAAAGAAAAAACTGAAGCAGCTTAAACAAGAACAAGGGACATTCACTGAAAAAAATCTTGATTAGGATTACTTGAATTCACATGTTTCGAAAGTTGTTTCCCGATCTAAATTGAAACCGCATTCTTAAGAATAATTAGAATAGTTTTTTAAATTCACAAATAATGTCATTTACTTAATAAATTTACAACTAACAAGAACATGAAATCTATCAGGAATTGGAGTGCACCGGAGTACAGATGTTATTGGAAGACACTGAATCCTGATATGAAGGTAGCTTTAGTTTTTGGTTACTTTGCTGCTAGAAGATATGGTACAGACATTACATTGTGGCAAGCTCTTCAAGGAAGAGGTGACCCTTACAGGACTCTCCTCCGGGAAGCAACAACTGCACTTCTCAACTCTTACAACAATCTTCAATTCTCTTACAACTCCATTGATGTTGTTACACACATGAATCAAGCATTAATAGGATCCTCCACAAGCGTCCTCCTCACAGCTCTGAGGTTCCTCAGGGCCAATTCAGGTTCTTCCAATGTTACCTGCAAGTTTACTGCTTGCATAAACTGATTCAATGGCTTTTCTTTTCCGATTTGAATATGAGTTTATCACTTACAGATGAGAAATAAAACATTATTGGCAATATCTGATCTTTGTATGAATGACCTTTCTTTAGTATTCTGGTTCTGCAAAATGTTCTCCTGAACTTGCTGGTTCGTGCAAATCAGGTCTAGTGTTCTATGTTAGCTTTTGGTAAGAAACTTTGAGGAAAAGAAAAGATGGTGAACTTCCAAGCATTCACATAAATAAGAAGAAACCATTAACGAGATATAACGAGCTTCGCATTGAACAAGCTGATAAGGTATGTATGCACACTCAATTGATCGAACATTCACAACTAGAAAGTGATTTTATTTCTACTCGATATGACACTAATCATTAATGATATACAACAAGCTTTGCATTGAACAAGTTGATTATCAGGCATAGAAGGCACGTAGACACACTCAATTGATCGAACATTCACAACTAGAAAGTGATTTTATTTCTAATAGATATGACACTAACCATTAATGATATATGATGAGCTTTGCATATAACGAGTTGATAACAGCACAAAGGTACTCAAAAGATAATCGATCGATCATATTCATAACTAGAAAGTGTTTTTTTTCTAACCATTAAAGATATATAATGAGTTTTGTGTAGAACAAGTTGATTATCAGACTTTGGAAATGACTTCTCTATTAGTTAGGCGTAAGGTTGCGTACACTGGATCTCTCTAAACTTCACGTTTTAGCAAAATTTTTATTGAATTGTTGTTGTTATAAGTTGATTATCAGGCGCACAGAAGGTACTTAGGCACACTCAATTGATCGAACATTTATAATTAGAAAGTGAATTTTCTTTTCTAAAGGATATGACACTAACCAATTGAATTCCAGATGTTGGTAAAAGGAAATAGACATGGTATGAATGTATCTACTTGTCTTGAGCTTTTAACAGATATCTTTTGATCCTCTTCAGGACATAAACTACTAGAAATGGACGGAACAAGGCACCTTAAAAGCCATGAAATTGCTTTAGTAATGCTTGAGAGCCTTGACTTGGTTATGTATAAACCAGTTTCTGATTTTTTTTTTCATTTTTAGAATATTATTCTATCAAGTCATGTTCGAGTATGCATAAGGTTAAGAAGAGATGACGACCGTCTTAAGAATTAAGATGTCCTTTTGCTTCAAGACAAAGAGCATCTTTATATAGAATCCCATAATCTTGTTAAGAGTTTGGTCTGAAACTGAACAATAGATTACATATTAACAATTGGCAAACCATAAGCAACTCCAGAGATGTTGACACAGTCAATTGTTGAGGTTGAGGGGACATCAATACTCTCAACCATCTTATTTTGTTTATACTACATAAATGAATCTTTGGTAAAGGACAAGGGTTTCTTCTAATTTTTAGAATTCTCAAACAAAAATTTTGAAAACTTCAATTTTTCTGAACAATTGTTTTTTTAAGCTACCGAGTCTAGTTTAATTAATTCAAGTCAATTTCAAGAATTGGATTTGGTTTTTATGTTAGTAATAACAATGTTTTAAAAACTGAACCAGTTTGACCTGTTTAATAGTAAAAATCTTGAATTGACTAACTTTTATGTTTGGTTTTTAATATTCTGGTTTAATTTAGTTTGTTCAAAATCGACCAGATTATTAATTAATTAGCCATTTTTTGTTAACTAATCAATTTTTATAAACTAAAATAAACCGAACAATTTTTATTTAATAGTCTCATTTTTCGAATAAACTTTAAATTTTTCGATATGTAAGGATAGTCTTCTTCAAACATTTTTCAAATTCTTTAATTTTATTCAATCTTTGACCGATTTTATGAAGATTTAATATCAATAGAACCTTTTAAATCTTAAACTTCTTGTCCTGCTAGTTTAATTTCTGATCTGGTTTTGAAAACATTGAGTAATATTTGATTAGAGTATATGTTATTTTTATGACACGTGTGCTTTATTGCCATTTTTTAATAAAAGTCTAAGATAATGAGTTACTTTGGAAAATTCCTTATGGTTTTCAATTTAAAAAAAAAACTCTTCTTTTAGAATTTCGTTAAAAAATAACGATAAAATACTTTTCTTTTTTTTGGAACGAAGGAACTCGCAGTGGCTATCCTTTAGATGTCAACTAGTTAAACTTCTGGATTGACACAATAGCCTACAAATCACGTCAATTGGGTACTCCGCACTAGACAAGCCCTGTATGACAGACTCGATCAAGAGAAGGTAAGTGGGAGATTCGACAACGGACTTTTTTTTCCGATATCTTTCTACTCCACTAACTCGACTACCTCCTGAGGGACTATAAAACACATGTAGCATGAATATTATATATACACTAATTATATGTTTTCAACATAATGATGACTAACCTAACTCGTAAACTTGGTTCAAACTAATTAAACTTAATTCAAATTAGTAATTTATTGTAATTATCTTAAAATAATCGATTTGAGTCAGGTTTAGTTAGTTAAAATCATATTTAAGAATTAGATTAGATCGTCATATTAATAATATTCATGTATTTTACTAATAAATTATAATTCTTGTGTTTAGATGTTAGTGCCAGTCCTCTCTATATAACTTTTGTTCTCATCTTTTTACACAAACCAAAATCCACTACAGAACTTGCAAATTTGGAACTACAAATGGCTACCTACAATCCCTCTAATCCATCACTTTTCTCATTGCTTATCTTCATTTTCCTAACCATAACAAGCCATGCTCTGAACATTAGAGAAGCAAGCATCAATGATCTTCAGCTTGCTTTTAACACCAGACACCTCACTTCAAGGAAGCTTGTTGAGTTCTACATTGGAGAAATCCAGAAACTCAATCCAGTTCTTAATGGGATCATTGAAATAAACCCTGACGCACTCGATCAAGCCGATAAAGCCGATAACGAGCGCAAGCAATCCGAATCACGTTCGCTTAGCGGGTTACATGGCATTCCTCTCCTGCTCAAGGATAATATAGCAACCAAGGATAGGCTGAACACAACTTCTGGCTCTTTTGCACTACTCAGATCAATCGTACCTCGAGATGCAGGTGTAGTAACGAAGTTGAGAAAAGCTGGAGCCATCATTTTGGGGAAGGCTGGCATGACTGAGTGGGCAGCTTTTAGATCACTTACACTACCTAGTGGATTTAGTGCCAGAGGTGGGCAAGGAAAGGTGAATCGGAGAGGAATGCGATTTATCGAAAACAGCTCTCTACTAATTAGAGATGAATATTAAAAAATATCCAAAAAAAATAACAAAATAAAGTCTAGTTAAAATGATAAAGCTGACATCAACATTTCTGATGATTTGTTTTTGCAGAATCCTTATGTGCTGTCTGCAGATCCTTGTGGATCAAGCAGTGGTTCAGCAATATCTGTGGCAGCAAACATGGTTGCGGTATCTCTAGGAACTGAGACCAGTGGCTCCATTTTATGTCCTTCACATGCAAACTCAGTGGTGGGTATAAAACCAACAGTTGGTCTCACCAGCCGAGCTGGAGTCATTCCAATTTCTCCGAGGCAGGACACCGTAGGGTAGGTTAATGCATATATTTTAGGGTAAAATTAGAAATTTTCCTTAATTTTTAAAATTACTGAAAATTTTATTTATTGTTTTTAATTTTTTAGAATGTCAATAAATAATAATAAAATACACAGTATCATGAATATTATATTTAGACTAATTAAATGCTATTAAAATACACAGAGTCAGAATTTCACAATCTTTCTAAATATATTTGTCTTATTATATTTTTAATAACTTTTTTTAAACTTATATTAACTTACGAAGATTTGTAGTTTTTTTCGTTATTATTATTATTTATTAGCAAATATGGGCACCATATCTGATATCTTATTTAGTTTCATTTTATTTTATTTATTTACTTACTCTTTTAACATATCAGTTTTCATATCTACTCTCTTATAATTTGCATCATTTTTATTGTCACATTCACATGAACGCCTACTGGAAACAATTTCTCTATTATATAAGAGTAAGACTGCGTATTATCATACTTCTCTAAATTTTACTTTGTTGCTAAATTTTGGACTGAGCGATATTGATGAAATACTATTGATAAATTAATTCAATTTTTAAATTCAATGTGAACTAATTAAACATAATTATTATTGATGACCTATGACGTTAATTTCAAAGAGTCCTCAAGCTTGGTATGAAATTTCTTGTAGTGGTCGGCCTAGAGGCCCAAATGGGTCCAAGACTTGTCTCCAGTTAGGCTTGGGTTACCTAAAGCCTAATTGGGCTCTGATAAATTCCATTATTTTTATTTTATTTCATTACATTTTAAAACGACATAGTTTTTACTTGACGCATTTAGGTTTCATGCGGGCTGTAGATCCCGAATCTATGCATGGTCCAAAGTTCAGAAAATTAGAAATGGCTTGAACCCAGCCCAAATATTGGTCTACTCGAGTTGAGCTCATTGGGTTCAAACCAGCTTGGACCGGCCAATCAAAGTTCAAGCACAAATGTCATTGTGCATTTCATAATTATGTTTTAATATATGTCTAATAAAAGATTTTTTTTAATGAAAAAATACGAAGAGGTCTTTTGAAATTCTTTAAATTCACTTACACTACATGACAACCCCACTATTTTCTCATCAAATCCTCTGTTCTATTATTCTGATCTAACCATATTCTATTAAATCGTATCCATAAATTTACGTGGAGTTCACGTAAATGTGTGAATAACATTTAATGATTCATAATAAGAGTACCGTAATTAATACAGGAAATCTGGTTCCGTTATTTTCTATCTTATATTTTAACCTCTAAACTTTTTTCTTTAATCAAAGTAAGCTTGATTTCCATATAAGCTTTGTCAATTAGATTAATTATTGTTGATTCTAATTAATTCATGCCTTTCCTCGGCTCTTCACGAGACAGGCCCATCTGCAGAACAGTAGCAGATGCTGTTATTGTTCTTGACGCCATTGTAGGTGTTGA
>JAOTAY010000008.1:5138509-5156584 GCA_025629805.1 Erythroxylum baracoense | reverse complement strand
AGAGAGCGGCACTCTCGAATTTGCCAGCAACTCACACTGTAACTTGACAGAGTTGAGTTACTTATCAATAAAATTCACTAAACGAACTCTCCATTACTGAGAGTTCTATCAATCTTGTGAAGGATTTTCCTGTGATCTTTGCTGGACTTCCTCATACTTACTAGGACCCATCCATTTCATGGCATTTTGGATACAAGGAACTTAAATATCCAAAGGTTTTAACCTTATCATGGGCATACTGACATAGAAAATATTATCCTTTCAGATTCATTTGGTTCTATTCAGGTTGAACAATTGGATTGGGGAAATGAGGATCATATAAGGGCTGTTGAACCACCATTTGATTACATCATTGGAACTGATGTTGTAAGTTTGTTTTATATTGGCATTGTGTTGTTACTATAATGGTAAACAATGAAGTGATAATTCTCATGACCTTTTGTGATGTAATGTGTCTCAGTCTTTTTGGTTATACTTCAATGAGAATTGGAGAACTTCTTTCAATTCTGAAACATGTTTTTGTTCATTTCGTAGCGCTGCAACCAGAATTTGCCAGTATCCTATCATCCCCTTCTTAGTTTAGACATTGCTGTTGATTTGATATTATGAATTGATATCCAATGTTACAATCCTTGGAACATTTTAAAGCACAACCTTAGTAATCACAAGAGCATGGCCTTAGTAATCTTAATAGGTTGACTATTCATTATGGATTGCAGAGTCTGGAAATTACAGTTAATTTCCATAAAACTATAGCAAGGTTTTGAGTAAGCCGCAAGTGTCTTTTTATGCTGCAAATGTCTTTTTAACTTCTTTATCTCCAAGGTTTATGCAGAGCATCTCTTGGAACCACTGTTGAGGACACTTTTTGCATTATCAGGACCCAAAACTACAATCTTGGTATGTAACTTTAACATATTAATTTCTTATTCCTTTTGTAAAGCATGACTTCTAATGCATTATTAATTCTAAAACTTCCACATAGGTGGGTTATGAAATCCGTTCTACTAGTGTCCACGAACAAATGCTTGATATGTGGAAAAGACACTTTGAGGTGAAAATTGTCCCAAGAACTAAGGTACATAGTTGATTGAAAGTTTTAGTTGCTTGGAAATTGTTGAAGTTGAATATCTTTTATACCTAGAGCGTAAGATATGAGGCCCTTTTTCAATTCTGAAGTTCTGAAAACATAACTGGTTAATTTTCATGTGAATTTTGGACTGTGTTGTAGAACCGATGCACTACTTTAGAGACACTAATTTTAATGCTGAATAAATCTCTGCAAATTAGTCAACTTAGAGGCGGACTGCCACCATCATAGCCTCCTAATATCCACTTATTGTTTTCAATACTTTATAGAGAGGATTGAGTCTGAAGAGAGATGCTATTGTGTCTATTATATGATTATTATTATGCTCCTTTCCTGTTGTTTAATCATTCTTATCACTTAATCCAATTCAGATGGACAGTAAGTACCAGCATCCAAGTATTCAACTTTACATAATGAGTTTAAGGCCTCGAATTGTGAGCGACGGAAACATGCCTAGGGCAGTTGATCAGCAAACTGATGGAGCTGAAACAGAAGATGAGATACTGAAAGAGGACAAGAGTTGTGGCGGTATAGATATGCCAGATGGAGGTATCAGTGTAGAAGATGAAGAGGTAGCGATAAAATTGCCAAATGGAACGTTGACTGACTGGGAAGCACGGAGGTATGGCTCGACGGCTGCTCGACTTCTGCGCGATGTTAAGATAACATAAGAGTTTTCTTTGTTTTAATTGCATTTTAGCTATTGTATTGATGCCCCTTTTCATTAATTACGATTCCCATGTAGCCAAAGTATGCAGATTGTGTGCATTTGAGGCAAAGTTGGAGTTAAATGTATCTCATCGCGTTGTAGTACCTGAAACTATTGGTTATGTAGAGATTCCATCAAGTTTGTATGAGATAGTTATAGACGCAGTGGAGCAGTACTTAAAGATAGCAATTTTGGGGTCCAAAGTCAATAATCCAAGTTTGAGTTGCATAGTCTTCGAATTAGGTTCGGATTGGAAAGATTGATTTAAACTGATTTAAATAAAATAATATTATTTTAATTTATTCAATAGTTAAAAACCTAATTAATCAGAGCAACGTTTTGACTTTCAATCTCGCCCGTCAATGTCTGCGCATATCTTTTTTCTTGTAAATAGCTGGAAAAGTGGTGCTTTCGAGTCTTTGGACGCCACGACCTTAACTGTCAAAGCCCAAAACAGAAATTGAAAAACACAAGAGCCTTTTGGGATGACCCAAAGCTTGATTAATAAATGCAAGAGGACACAGAGAACCGATCTCACCAACCGGGATCACATGTGCAGGGACATGGTAGCTCATCAACAAAGAAGAAGCAAGCGTGTGATTTTGATTGATTGATTGATTGATTGAGGTTGTTCTCTGAGCGTCTCACCTCCTCCTCTTTGACCGAACCACACACGACAATTCCTGGAGGCCGAAACCCCAATAGAGTAGAAGCCAAGGCAAGCGAGTGGAGCCACGCTCGAGTAGACATATGACATCCCACCGAATGGGGACCACCTAAGGCTAGAAGACTGAAGATCAGTCTTTTTATTACAAATAATTACTTGATGTCACCTACTAATAAGGACAGCGAGGCTAACAACGTTTGTCTCTTCTCTCTTTCGAATCTCAGTCGGGACTCGTTTTGACGTTTGTCTTTCTCTGCTTCCTTTCTTTCTTAGAAGCCCCTTTGTTTTTTGGTAAATTTCTCTTTACCCCCTCGAACTCCAAATAATTTCGTTTGTTTCTAATTTACAAGCTTATCATTTTCCAAAGATTTAAGTAGAATCTAATCATGTTACATTTTTAATTTTAGTTCTTAAAATAAAGTTCTTGGTTTTATGAAAAGTTAATTGGATCTTCCCTACCTTTTTTTCTCTTTCAACAAAAGAAGCTAATCGTAAATCTTAGTTGGTATCTGAACGAGGAAACCATGAGACACAAGTATGGCTGTTCTAGCCTCTCGCCAACATATATATGTCGTTTTACTGGAGACTTAATTATGAGAAGAAGATTGTTTTTACTTAATTTGGTTAGCCATTCGGAAGTCCTTATAGTGATTGTCCCCATTCTTATTCAGGAATTTCGGCTAAAATGTCTTAATTGAGTAGGTAAGTTGGCATATATGTATGTATAACAATCACTTTGAACCATTCTGCACATAAATGTAGTTGACAATGTAATGCCAAAGGGTGAATTTCAAAGCTTTCTCGTATTTAGTTGAAAAAAACTATAAACCAATAACAAAACAAAACAAAACAAAAAATCAGAATCCAGTGAAGTGATAAGTACTGATGGGTCATACAAAGAAAAGACTGAAAGACGGATGAGATTAATCCCCTTAAATTAGTTTTCATAGTCTATTAGTGTAATAAGCACAACCCGCGTGTCTCTCTAAATGTCTGTGCGCATATTCCTGTCAAAGCACGGGGCAATCAACGTTTTACCTAATTTACAACAATATAATAAGCCATGCAACTTAGTCGGATTGGAGACTCTTAGCATGGGATCCTTATTTTATAGAACTGTCTAATCATATCAACAAAGACTTTGTAATTAATATATGATGATTGGCTCAATCTTTAACAAATCTTATACCTAATTCAGATTTCCATATTTTAGATATAACATCTAAAAAATTTACCCCTTCATTTGGATATTATCATTTTTATTATAAATTTTATAATATGTGGTAAAAATTATTGATTAATCTCACCACTTCACTAGGGCATAATTCCATGTAAAAAAAACACAAACACAGACTGAGGAGAGGGAGGATTTCACTTTTCAGTGTCTTAATTTATCTTAACTCGAATCATACAAGAAGAAGGAGAAAGGTCAAAAGAGAAAGGGTGACTACAATATGTTGTATACAAGTACCGAAATATACATATATAATGAATCGTTCCTGTACTTGCAATTAGTTTTTTCTAGTTTGGTCTGCCTACCATTGAGAAATAAGATCAGGAACAGAAGTATGAATCTTTCTTCTCTAAGAGTCAATTTATTTAATTATTTTGACAGAAAGATAACGACCCTCCATCAATTTCTACTCTAAGATTCCGTGCAGCTGGAGAAAAAGACAAAGAAACCTTATTAGTTAGTCCTTTCTTTTGTTAAATAATTAAAATTTTAAAATTCAATGCATTCTAAGTCCATCCCAAACGATGCCTTTCCCATCCTCTACAACTATGTATGCATGTCCATAATTAGAACTAAGGTTTACTTGTACTTGTCTTCAACGGGTGGTGTAATCATTAGAGTTTATTTACGATGAAATTACTAGCTAATTCAAAGGTTTCAAATTAGAGTTGTAGTTCAGAGTTACTTCTTACCTTAATAATTTGAAGAAGAACTAATGGCATGTAAAGAATAAAGACATATAAATATCAATTTGATCAAACTTTTATTAAATTATTGAATTATTAAAAGATTTACTTAAAACACGCCTGTAAGTTTTTACATGCACAAGATGACTAATTAATACATGATGATCAATTATATATTACTAATAAAAAAAGATTAATTTACTTGTAGCTGCTGGCGTGATTATCTTAAAATAAGGCAACCAGGTAGAAAAATCTCAATCCAAAAAGCAGAAACAAGCGATTAATTAAATATAAAGCAGTTGACGTTCCCTTTCCTTTTTTATAATTTCATGTATAATATACAATCAACGTACGTTAACTCGGTATGTATCACACGTTGACCAATTATCAGGCGATAAGTCCCATTGTGAAATGAGCTTTAAGGTTTTTACATTTTATCCCTAGCAGCGAGAGGCACTTTACATGCTCAAAACACGACGTAAAGCCATTTGAAAAAATATCACAGAATAAAGTTAGGGTCCTTAGGGATTCTAAAATATCACAGAATAACGTTAGGGATTCTAACTTTTCTTTTACCCGAGAAGATCTACTAATTGAATAGATGTATACATTAAGAAAGCGTAGCGCTGACATGTAAAAGACTGATTAGTTGACCAAATCGTATTAGTGTTAATCATAATAATCGTATTAGCGATATAAAATTGAAAGCTTTAACGGTGATAAAGTGATCATTGGCGTGCAAAGTTGTATCCAAGTAGATGGCAGTTTGAATCCTACTTAAAAAGTTTATCTTCTATAAGATTTTGATGATGATAGAATCGCGCAAGTGTTAATGAAATGTGACCCATGTTTACCAAGAACTTAGGCTATGTTTAATTAATTAGACGAACAATTTTTAATGAAATGAAAAGGTTTATAATGAAATGGAATGTAAATGAATATGATATTAAAAAATTGTTGTTTGGAAGAAATATAAAGATTCATAATATAATATAGTGAAATATTGTTTGAAGGAAAGGTTTATAATTATAATATAATGAAAAATTGTTTATCATTTTATATTCCATCTTAAATTTTCAAATCGAAGGTTTCTCATTTTTACTGTTTAGGATGGAATGAAATATAATATGAAACCCCTCATCTTTCATCTCATTTTATTCTATTCCATTATAAATTCTCCTCTCAAACGATAAAATAATATTACATTCCATTAATAAATTCTCAACTAAACATAATTTTAGCTAACAAATAAATAAGACAAATGTGAGATATTAAAAAACTTCAAAGTCGGCATGAATCAATGGATACTGACGAATCTCATTAATAACACAAACATAATCAATAATGAATTTTTTGTTAGGTTGGCCCCATTTAGTTTACGTAGCCTTACATTATTGTATAGGCAAGATTCTTATGCTAGATGATCACATCACAAATTTGTGATTTACAAATATGTAAATGATGTTTTATAGGGATGGATCAATTAGTTGGAATAATATTTAGTTTTAGATTTGAATCTTTTTTATATAAAAATTGTCATTAATTAGTTGTGTTGACCGAACTTTAGAGATCTTGACTTGCCTAGTAATTTACCCATATATGGATAACATATCTAAAAAATGTCTAATTTTTTAATTTAGTACTAAAAATTTTAAAGTTTTCAATTTAAAGAATCTTTTAAAAGTCGTATAAATCAAGTTAAAGAATTGTTTTTGATATTGTAAATTTTAAACTAAATGTTAGATAGATGTTTATCTATTAACTATGTCAGTAAAAACTAATATTTTGAATTAAGTTCTTAAAATTTACAGGGTTGATCACTTAATTGAAAATTTTAAAAGTTTAGATACTAAATTAAAAAAATTTCAAAATATTATGAACTTGATTAATTATCCCAATTTACAGACGTCTCCCAGCCAGTGTTCAGGGTGGATGACAAGAGTAACACTGGCCTCACTAACTATCGCGCACATTAGGACAGCATTTGGGTGTTGAAGGTAAAACTCATTCATTAAAATAACTCCACTTTTGATCGGAAAGAAGCTCACAATCATTATCTCCATAATTGTTGAAGTACCAGACAGGTAGGTGAAGTGAGATATTGTGAAGAACCATCGATTTAATTTATAATGAAACTCTTGAAGAGAGATAGGGTTACAAGCAATGCATACATTGTAAGTGACAAGTGAACATATCTTTGTTTCGATACGCTTGGCCTTACTGGTAGTTTTCTAGCCAACAAATCTTGTCTCCTTCCCTCGCTTGTCACCTAATTCTTATGCTTGCTTCCATTTTTTAATGCAACTCTCTGCTTGATTCGTCTTTTCGTGGTATATAGGGTGTAAAACTAATTTCCTTTCGGCGTATGACTACATCTTGACAAAACAATCATTTGTTTGTACAATACAGCTCTGATCCACACCATTATTTTACAGTCGTTTGAAGTGTTTGTTTAAAATGAAAACAGCGATGAAGGTCTGGATTGGTACAGGTTGTGGACTCAGTGGAACAGTGTATGTAGTGTCACGTTAGCGATTACTCAAATCAATTCAATATCAACAAAAAGCGAATACGGGACCCTTTTTAATGATGCAAAAACAAACTGATGTCTTGTTCAACTCAGAATCTTGCATAATGTAGCTACGTACCTAGCTAGAGAAATTTCGGCACATCTTTTGATAAAAACTAAGCAAGTTACCGATCCGTCTCCAAGAAGTGTTAATCGAGTTCAGGGCGTAGAGTTTATTTAATTTTTGTCTCAGTCAAAGCAACAAGTTTATAGCCGGTAAATCAAACACTTCTGTTTTGGGTCATAAATTTGTTGTTTTCTCCGGTTTCAAATATTTGATAAATCTTAGCTCAAGTAACATCTATAAAACTCATTTCCTGAATCAAGATCGATTTAGTAAATGACTAAAAAACTGAAAGTATACAAGTTCTAAGACAAAAGGTGGAAGGCATCTTCATTCTTCACACAGCAAAGTTTATGATATGAATATTTGAGAAACATGGGCGTTTTGGTATACACGGTTGGAGGAAAGCGGATGCATAAATGGAATTATTAATCTCTTTTTATGATTATAAGCATCACCCATGTTTTTGTTATTACGAGGGATAGATTCAGCTTATGTCTGGTCAGGCTGCGTACAATATTTAAATCATATATTGCACAATATTTTTTAAACACAAACACAACTCTATAAGAGCCCAGTTTGGATGGGAAGTCATCTTTTGGAATGAACAGGAATTGTCCTGTGCAGTTCATATTCCCATTCTACTATCTCTCTGCTTTAATAAGAGAATAAGCATGCTTGATTAAACAAAAGTGGTTTAACTAATCATCAACTGTCACAAAAGTTCAAATCAAAACATCATGTTGGTTTTCTCGACTCTGATTTAGACAGGTTCATATATTTACACAGCTAAGTGACCGTAACAAGAAACGGGGATAAATGGCTGATCTCTTACGTGGGAAGGAACAGTTATGCTATGCATTAAGTGGTTCATATGCTACTCTTATCAAAAAAAGAAGAAGAAGAAGAAGAAGAACATTTGATTGCTTAGAATGCTCGGTATAAATGTGTAACATTTCTGTTTTTGGAATTGCCTTTGACAACTTGAGTAACTCTAGTTTCAGTTTGGACCATAGAAAGGTCGATTGTTGTGGCCTACAACATCCAATAGGCTCTCTTCAACTCGTTTAGGCTACTATTTTCAATGCCTCACTTAGGCAACGTAGTGATCGCCAATAAGGAAATGTCTTTATGTACTTCAACGGTGTCTGTGAGTTTGGATTGCCCGTTTTTACTTTGTTACTTAATGTGGCGTCAATTTTGGTGAGTTACCTATCCCATGGTAAGCACCGTTGAGGGCAAGTTTAGGGACAAAGATTCTCGTAGAGGTATATGAGCCTATCTTTATACCCTTTTTTTTGTTAATTTCCAGAAATTAAAAGAAACTCATTTGGCTTTTGGTTTGGAAAAGACAGGAGATGGACGTTTCAAACCTCTTATAGTTTTCTTTGTTTTGCAGGCAGAAGAACCTTCTAGCAATAAATCTATATTAATCTGAAAATGGCAGCTTATGTTTCAAGTATATCTTATTCAAAGTGTGGCGGCTACTGCTACAACAAATAACATAGAACATGGACTCGAGGGTAAGGAAAGTTTAAATATGACTCCTACATTAGCTATGCTGTCCAGGTTAACGATAACTGTAGACCACAATTCATTTGTTTACTTACACCAAGTTTAAGATAAAACAGTAAATTATCTTTTTTGTTTGAAGAAGACTTGAGGGCAACAATTTGTTGATAAAAAGAGGAAGACCATTCCAAACTAAAGGAGCTTCTAGTTTATGTTTATGAAATTGAATGTATACATAAGATTTTATTACTAAAGCTGTCTATTAGTGGGTAGGGAAATTGGGATAAAGTCATCCAACTTTTTTCTACATTTGCATGAAATTGCTATCTTGAACTTGCTTGAAGACAGTTAGTTACGTTTATCCACCTATAAATTTCTAAGTCTAGGGTTTGGAAAATGTCACAATTGGAAGGCCTCTCTAGCTATTAATTGATGACTTTTGGATGCTTTTTCAGAGAAAGCGGAGGCAAGGTTGTTTATATTTAGGGGTACTAAAAGAAAGATGTATGGAAAGTTCTATTAGCTTAGCTAATTAAGATGTAAGGAGTTAGAAACTGGTTGAAAATTTCTATCATCTTGACTTGTTGATAATTTAATATTTCCTTTTTCACTGTTCAAACACAAGTTTCTTATTAAAAGCCATAGCCCCCAAAAGGCAGTTTTATGACTTTGGTTCTGGTTAGTGTTTTCATAGGGTAGCCAAGTCCAAAGGAAGAGATCTTAACACCAGAACCTTCTCTCTCACATATATTCAGACACGCACCCACACATCAGAGAAAGAGGGAGAGATGGGAAGAGCTCCTTGTTGTGACAAGGCAAATGTGAAGAAGGGACCATGGTCACCAGAAGAAGATGCAAAGCTTAAGGAGTACATCGAGAAAAATGGAACCGGTGGGAATTGGATTGCACTTCCACAAAAAGCTGGTAAGAACAAACTCAAAAGACCCCATCTTCCTCTCCCTGTTCTACTAGTTTGATCTCTCCTGCTTCTGTTTTTCCTTATTGTTTGTTTACAAGGTTGTTTGTCTTTGTCGACTAGGTTTGAAGAGATGTGGAAAGAGCTGTAGATTAAGATGGCTAAACTATCTGCGACCCAACATTAAACATGGAGACTTCACTGATGATGAGGATAGTATAATCTGCAGCTTGTTTGCTAGCATTGGAAGCAGGTATGAGCATTAAACTTGTTTCCGTATTTAATGTGGAACTTCTTCATTGTTCCCTGGCTTTTTGTGTGCTTCCAAATTTTAAAATGGTAATCCAAAACGGATCTGTTTGAATTTTCTTTTCTATCTCACGAATACATCGTCCGTTTTATGAAATCCATGTAAAATTCATGGTAGATAAGGAAGGTGGGAGAAATCTTCTTCGCTACTTTTCTTTTGCCTTTTGTTTTTACTCAAAGAAAAAGGAACAAGAAAAGCTTAAACTTATCAAGAATCTGTCCGTTTCTGGATAGTTTCTCTGCATGCATGCCGTGTTTAGAACCTACTTACAGCTGTCGAAAAAAAACTCAGAAGTTTTCTTCGAATGGAACCTCTTCTTTCTATAACTTAATTATTTCCAAATTGCAGATGGTCAATAATAGCTGCACAGTTGCCGGGTAGAACAGATAATGATATCAAAAACTACTGGAACACCAAGCTCAAGAAGAAGCTTATGGCCATGGCTCCTCAGTCTCAAAGAAAGCTCCCACCTTTCCCATCTTCTCTTCAAACCCCACCATTACCATCTCATTCACTCTCTTCGCTGTTCAAAGACCTTAGCAGTTCTTACTCTTACTACCCTCCTTCCAAATCCTTCACAGGGTTAGAGTCTATTTCACATGTTCAATCAAATATTATGGGCAACAACAGTAATGGTTTAACCACAAGCTCCTCTCTTTTGTTAAGCCAAGAGGGCTTGTTGAGTCGCATGCAATGCTATCATCCAGTAAAGGATAACTTCCTGTCATTTGGAAGTGAAGCAAGTTGCAGTTCTAACTCTGACGGAAGTTGCAGTCAGATCAGCTACGGAAGGGAGATCAAACAAGAGGACATGAGACTCCAAAGCTACATCTCAAATGGGTATGAAGAGAATCAGAAGTTCATGATAAGTTATGGAAACAACGGATTGGAAACTTTGAGCCAGTGGGCAGCAGAGAAGCCAAATGGGTATTTTGGAGAAAACCCATTGGGCTACGACCTTGAGGATGTTAAGCAACTGATTAGCAGCAGTAGTAGCAATGTTAATAATGGATGTAACGATGTTAACAACTTCCTCATTGATGAAAACAAGACACAAGCAGAGAAGGTCATGTATTCCTCCTACTACTGAAAATGAATCATAGGTGGACTGACTGTAAGTAAAAATCAAGAAAGACTTTATGGCGTAAGGTGGGGAACAGATAGAGAGGGGGGGAGAGAGAGAGAGATTTCAGATAAGACTTTGTGAGTTTCTGGGGGTTTGTGTTGTCTCTCTGATGAAAAATATGAAACATTTCTTCTTTTGACAGTACATGGTTGTAAGTTGTAAATCTCCGTTCTTTTACTTAGTTCATTTCTTTTCGATAGGTGATAGATGGATGATGATGATTATATATTTGCTGTACCAAATCTCAGTCTCAGTTAGTCCTCTCACTGCGGTCCAATCATAAATAAGTGTCATAAAAAGCTAGATACAAAAGCAAAAGCTTTACGATTCAAAGAAAACAAATTCAGGAACTTGGTGTCACGAACTAAACCATAGCGTGCACTATCTTATCTCTCTCTCCCAGGAACTCTTTTGTTCTGTTCCTATTTTCTTTTCTGTTTTCTCTGGGACGTGGTAAAGGCAGTTCTAAACTTTGAATTCTGATATGAACTGGGGCTGCTAAGAGGGTAACTGTAGTCAGTGGAGAGTGTGCACAAAATGCCAAAGATTTGAGCTGCCAAGATTCTTTTTTTTATATATATATACATGGACTAGGTCTGACTCAAGGTTGGAACTTGTCTGCCAGCGATTATAAAACAGGAATATGACGATCCAAACTTTGGAGTTTTGTGGAGGCCATAAGGTTTCTAAACGACTCTGTGGTTAATCATAATCTCAGTCTTCCAATCAATCTCTTTCCGGCCGGTTTTGCTTTTTATTTTTAAGTCCACAACGTCTCTATATTTTAGTAATTAAGGTTTTCAATACCCAAAAAAAAATTAAAGTCGTTAAGGTTAAGGCCCTTTTAAAACGTTAAGCGAAGACCTTGTAAAAAAAATAATGAAGCTACCGCTTTAGAGGACTGGATCAATTTATATATTCTCAAAGATAAGATGTACTACGATACGTGGATTAGAGTTTGTATACGAAAAAGACAATAACTAATTTTCACAATGTACCGAGATGTGAAAGTTATATCAAAATCACTTGGTTCAAGAATCATTTCACGTTACAACTTACAATTCACGGGAAGTCATTAACTAGGATACAATAATCACTTTAGCACGTCATATGATTTGTGTCTTCCACTTAAAATATGTTATGCGATATGTAAATTAAATGATGTTTTATTTCATTTAATAAAAATAAACTCCAATTAGTCATGAAATTTAATAATTTTTTTCTTTTAATCTAAATTGTTCTCTAAAGTTATGTTTATTTAAATGGTTATTAATAAAATGAAATGAAATGTAATATTATTTTATTGTTTGAAATGAGAGTTTATAATAGTATGAAATGAAATAAGATGTAAGGGGAGGGTTTCACATTACATCATATTTCATCTTAAATAGTAAAAATAAATTACTTTCAATTTAGAGATTTATGATAAGATGTAAAAAGATAAACAACATTTCACTATATTACATTATGAACTCTTTTTCTAAACAAGATTTCACTATATTATATTTTGAAACCTTTCGCCTCTCCAAAATAACAAAATTTTAATATTATATCTATTTACGTTCTATTTTATTATAAATCATTTCATTCTATTCCATTAAAAACTTTGCGTACAACTAAATATAGTCTAAGGTGAGAACCTTAGAACAAAAGTCGATTAGACTAGCAAGCAACTATATAGCCTAAGGTTTCGGTATCTCTTCGTCATTCACAACTGCAATCGAAGGACTGAACTCTCTATACAAAGTTGAGAATCGCGAAAGACCACCTGCATCAATAAGCTGATGAGTTATTGTTTCAACGAGGGAAACCAGAAGAAATCAAGAACGATCAACTACCTAAAAGCGGAGGGCGCGAGGAGATCGCAAGGTAACCCTAATTTAGAACTTTTTAGAGGCGAATGCGAAAGTGCAAAACGACTTTACCCTAATAGACAAAGATGTCGTGTTTGCTGATGTATTAACGCGATCGTTTAGTTGCTGGGTTATGCGACGTCGTTATTTAGAAGGACATTGCTCTTGTTACTCTGGTTGAAGGCCTAATTTTGTAATTATTTTATTTATTAAATATCATTTACCTTTCAAAAACAAAACTCATAAATGGATAACAAGTTAAATGTATGGACCAGGAGACAGTTGAAGAGGATATAAATGTAGAGAAAATAAAATTAAACTGTTTTTATATTTTATATAGATTCTAGGGCAGGTAGGTATCATTGAGTATTCAATACGCAAGACCTACCTGCATGTCCATGGACGTTCATCATATAAAATGTTGTCGTTTAGGTATCAATATCTTTTCATTTATTTTTTGAGTAGTTGATTAAAACGGTAAAATAATAATTTGCCAACCCAGAAGAAGAACATCGAAAAGGCATCATTTGCATGAATGCTTTTCTTTGCGCCTTCTTTTTAAAACTACTATGCGGTCAATATTACACTACACATTCTGAACGTATCAATAATAGATCTTAATCGTCATACACTCATACTTTAGCATTTAAGAACATTATCACTTGTGACCATAACAGCATAAAAACTATTAACGAATTCGTATTATCAACATACTATATATTGAAGACCACATACAACTTTGGGATGGTAAAAGCTTGTGCAACCTCAGCATTAAAGCCCCTCGATTAAATTTAATATTCATATTATAAATTTAATTTGTTCATTAATAATTTACATGTTTAGTTAGAGAAAAATTAAAAAAAGTGTGAATGTTTATTATTATTTCAGTTATTTTTTATTATTGTTATAAATTACTCAACATTTTTATAATTAAAAATATTTAAAAAGATTTTTGATAATATTTATGTTGAATTAATTTTAACAAAAATTATCACATGACTGATATAATCAGTTTCAACCTAATTTTAATAGTATATTTTTAAAATAATTCAAGAGAAATAAAATAGCATATTATTATCTTAGTATATCTAAAATATTTAATAATAAAAAATATTTTTCTTATTATATCTAATATTTTTAATAATAAGAATATTTTTTAAATATTAAGTAAAATTAAAAACATATTATATGTTTTTACCTTTTAATAAAATTTTTTTAAAGATAATTCTAGAGCATTAAGTAACAAAATCTTTTTTAGTATGAATAATATTTTCAATAATTAAAATAAAATATTTTAAAATGAGTAAAATTAAAAGATATAAATATCTTTACCCCTTAAAAAAAACAAAGCAACCAGTGGATAAGTGATGGAAAGTGATTTATAAACATTAAACTGACAGGGAATCACCATCGAGAAGCAAGCCAAGGGGGGTCCAAAATAGCATGATCACAAGATCTGTGTCAGGCTTACACCACTGTTATGTTTCGAGGGACAACAATAATATTTGAAGCAATGTAGAAGATTGTTGAAATCTGGACAAACCATGTGAATCTGATAGTGTTTATTGTTAGTTTAATCCGTGCAGCCCTGCCAGCTATATTATTTGTTTATAATCTACAAAATTTCAAGGCTTGGGGAAGCTGTTTTCTAGGAATGTCCTTTCTTGCAAAGTGCAAAGGTCAAAAGGTGTGGCACCTACTGACATTTCTGATACACATGTAATTTTTAATTTCTTACCAACAGCAACTGGTCTTTTCTTTTTTCCAAAAGATAGTGCAACCTTGAACTTCCCTTTATTTTCACAAAATATAATTCTGAAATGAAGAGCCAGACCCACCACTATGGTTGTTCATATAACACTTGTGTTCCCATGTCTCAGTTCTTTATAAAATAAAAAAAACATGGTACAGTGGTTGACCGCTGTCTGTGACCATGAGTGCCTAACCAATTCTCCCATCACGGAAAACAAGCTTCTGCAGGAGTTTCCTGAAACCAAGGAAAGGATTGCCAATTACTTATCAAACAAAGTTAGACAGGTATTATGCGGTGTGAACAGCCAAGGTTTTTTTTCAAAACTGCGACTAATTGCATTGAAATTGAAACTAAGCCAAGCATGCGTGAAGCTGATTTTGAAGGTCTACCAGGGTTGTTGAACTTTGGAACTGATCTGCCCTTATCTTTTCTTACTTTGTTCAACTTTCTTATTACTTTGTTGTTGGTTCATACTTCATACTTTCCACCTTAGGTGTTTTGATGTTGGTCCGGACAATCACTTTTTCATGATTGGTTCAAGGTATTTGAGAACTCCAATACAGGTGCTAGGGCCTTTGGATTTTGCAGATTATCCCCACATGTATAACCCAACATCTAAAACTCCCAACCTTTACACTAGGATTCAACATTACTGTTATTAATCTTATTTTCAAGGGTGTTCCCCTCCCTCGAGGTCGAGGATGGCTTATCGCAATCTTTGAGACCAAGCTTAAGAGCAATTTGCATTTATTCTTGAAGAAAATATGTTACACCTAAATCAATAGGATTAGATTTTGATTGTAACAAAATTGACTTATAATGTTATAATTAAAACAAATAAATTTGAGTGATGTGTGAATAAATGGTACAACAACAACAATAATAGCAGGAAACAAGAGAAATTTTTTTCTAGAATTGTTTGAAGAAAACAAAAGGTAAAAATATAAACAAATAACTATATAAAAGAAACAATAAAAATAAAATAAAAATAAAGAAATTAAAACAATACTTAACTAAATTGATTAAAGGGAGAAGCACTGTAGATCAAAGTGTTTGGGCTAAATACAAGATACAATAATTAAAGAAAATGGTTCAAAAGATCTATGAAAAAGATAAAGACTTCTTCACGTAAGATCCTTTACCCATATCCTAGATTGCCAAAGTTTTTTGTTGAGAATCAAGTCCTCAGTAAGGTCTAACAGAGTCATATAATTTCTGATCATCTCCCCCAATTCTTTTTAGGTCTTCTTCTCTTGCAGTCCCTAAGTACAATCTTTTTACATCTTCTCATTATGGTGTTAGGATGTCTTCTCTTAATATATCCGAACAACTTAAGCTTTGTCTCCCTTAATTTACCATCATTGTTAGTCACCCTCAATTGATCTTTTAGCTTGAATGATATCTTCTTATCACATAAAACTTCTGATTCAAACTTCTATTTAAACCACCCCAATTTGATATGATGAACTATGTCTTTGTCTATCTTGCCATTACTTTAGATGATGGATCCAATATACTTAAAACAATCTTTCTATAGTATAATTTTTGAACTGATCTTTATCTTCACATTAAATGCCATCCATTGGCTCAAAAAGTTATACTCTAAGTGCTCAGTCTTAGTCTTGCTTAATTTAAAAGTCCTTCGATTCAAGCATATTCCTCCAAAGTTCTAGCTTAATATTGACACCCTCTTTTGTCTCATCCACTAAAATAATGTCATTAGTAAATAACATACACCAAGGTATATCCATTAGGATATTCTTAGTGAGCTCATCCTTCACGACTGCAAATAGGAAGAAACTCAACAGGATTCTTGGTGTAACTTGATATCGATAGAGAAATGTTCTATACACTAGGATTCAACATTACTGTTATTAATCTTATTTTCAAGGGTGTTCCCCTCCCTCGAGGTCGAGGATGGCTTATCGCAATCTTTGAGACCAAGCTTAAAAGCAATTTGCGTTTGTTCTTGAAGAAAATATGTTACAGCTAAATCAATAGGATCAGATTTTGATTGTAACAAAATTGACTTATAATGTTACAATTAAAACAAATAAATTTGAGTGGTGTAAATAAAGGGTACAACAACAACAATAATAACAAGAAATAAGAGAATTTTTTTCTAGAATTGTTTGAAGAAAACAAAAGGTAAAAATATAAACAAATAACTACATAAAAGTAACAATAAAAATAAAATAAGAATAAAGAAATTAAAACAATACTTAACTAAATTGATTAAAGGGAGAAGCTGTTGGAATATAAGTGGGCGTTTGTCCCACATTGAAAGAATATATGGCCTTGAGCACGCATATAAGCCTAATGAGTTACTCCTCTTAGTACTAATTCGTTTTAGGATAGAACCTCATTTGGGCTTGTATGTGCTTAGATTATTTAAGCCCAATCATATAAAATTTAACATGATATCAGAGCAGGTTGCTCTTGGATTACACGTTACCAATTACACGTTACCACCTCGACACGATAAACTGTGTCACGTGTTGAGCCCTAAATTAACTCACACGTGAGGAGGGCGTGTTAGAATATAAGTGGGAGTTTGTCCCACATTGAAAGAATACAAGGCCTTGAGCATGCATATAAGCCTAGTGAGTTACTCATCTTATCACCAATTGGTTTTAGGGTGGAACCTCATTTGGGCTTGTATGTGCTCAGTTTTTTTAGGCCCAATCATATAAAATTTAACTGAAGCATTGTAGATCCAAGTGTTTGGGCTAAATACAAGATACAATAATTGAAGAATATGGTTAAAAAGATCTATGAAAAAGATAAAGACTTCTTTATGTAAGCTCTTTTACCTATATCCTAGATTGCCAAAGTTTTTATTGAGAATCAAGTCCTCAGTAAGGCCTAATGAAGTCATATAATTTCTGATCATTTCCCCCAATTTTTTTTAGGTCTTCTTCTCTTACAGTCCCTAAGTACAATCTTCTTACATCTTCTCACTATGGTGGTAGGATGTCTCCTTCTAATATATCAGAACAACTTAAGCTTTGTCTCCCTTAATTTACCATCATTATTAGTCACCCTCGATTGATCTTTTAGCTTGAATGATACCTTCTTATTATATAAAACTTTTGATGCAAACCTCTATTTAAACCACCCTGATTTGATATGATGAACTATATCTTTATCTATCTAGCCATTACTTTAGATGATGGATCCAACATACCTAAAACAATCTTTCTATAATATAATTTCTGAACTAACCTTTATCTTCACATTGAATGCCATCCTTTGGCTGGAAAAGTTATACTCTAAGTGCTCAGTCTTAATCTTGCTTAATTTAAAAGCCCTTCAATTCTAGCATATTCCTCCAAAGTTTTAGCTTAATATTGACACCCTCTTTTGTCTCATCCACAAAAATAATGTCATTAGTAAATAACATACACCAAGGTATATCCCTTAGGATATTCTTGGTGAGCTCATCCTTCACTATTGTAAATAGGAAGAAACTCAACAAGGATCCTGGGTGTAACTTGATAGAGAAATGTTCTGTTGGACCCCGATTTCTTCTTCAATATGTTTGGGATTAATTTTATTATTTTGTTGTGATTAGGCTTTAATTTTA
>JAOTAY010000008.1:5102153-5136100 GCA_025629805.1 Erythroxylum baracoense | reverse complement strand
TGATTAAGTTGGATATGTTGCCATGTTATAAAGTGAAGGTGAGATAGTTAACATGTCATTATTATAGATTATATACTGGAATGTCCTTAGGGTATCCCGATATGAAATCTATAGCAGTGGGGTGTTGCTACAAGATTAACTTTCCTCGTGAGATTGATACATTAGGTGCTACGCGAATGACCTATGCGCTTGCTGAAATATCGATGTTATAAATATTAAAACTTAACATACGTAAATTTAGCAATCAGATACTCCTTGATTTCCTTCATGTTATGTTCATTCAGCAGGAAGTTTTTGTCAGCATTTTTCTTTTCCTTTTCCTATCTTCTTTAGCTTAGTCGAGCTTTTCCTTAGTGGCCTGGTTGATAAATATGATTCTTTCCTTTGGTTTTGTTTCTATTTTACTTGGAAGGCTCTCAGCATTTCATACAGACAGCGCATCTGCCAACTGGCCCATTTGGACTTCCAAGTTGTGGATGGAGGATGCATGATTCTTTGTCACTTGTTGAAGTTTTTCTTCCAATCTCTTATATGCATCATCCATGCTTCCAATATTATCCAAGATTTTGTCTAATTTGACGTCCATGGAATTAGGTTTCTCCGGTTGGAATCTAGGAGGCCTGTAAGGTCTAAATTTACCTCTAGCATTATTTGACCACGAAAAGTTTGGGTGATTCTTCCATCCAGGATTATACATGTTCGAATAGGGGTTGTTCCCTTCACCACGACCAAACTGTGCTCTCATATACTTAACTTGCTTTATTTCATTACTTTGCATGAGGAAGCAGTCAATGGTATCATGATTATCTTGGCCAGATAGCTCCCATCTTTATTGAATGGCCTTAAAAGGGGTTGAAGAGGAAGCCTTCATGTTGTTCAACTATCGTATTAAGCTATTAATTTTTGCTTACATCTCGATCATTTGGCCAACAATTATAGCTCCCTTCTATTCTTGGACGGCTATTTGTTATCTACTTCAGTCATTCATCCATAGACAGCTATTAATGGCCATTTCCTCCAGCAAGTCCTCTGTTTTGTCAACAGTCTTTTGCATAAGCGATCAGCCTGATGCTAAATCTATAGTACCTCTCGTGGTTGAATTGACTCCATTGTAGAAGGTTTACAAAAGAAATTCTTTTGGTAAGTTGTGGTGTGGACACCTCCTTTGCAAATCCTTATATCTCTCTTATGGCTCGTAAATTAATTCCCCATCACTCTCTTAGAATTTTGTGATTTCTTTTATCATCTTCGTAGTTTTAGTGAGTGGAAAATACTTGTTCAAGAATGCACGTACCAATTGCTCCCACGTTGTGACATTTGAGGGACTGAGAGAGTGATACTAAGCTTTGGCTCTATCTCTTAGCGCAAAGGGGAAAAACCTCATCTTAACAGCGTCTTCCGACATCCCATGATATCGAAAGGTATCACATATTTTAAGAAAGTTTACTATATGTGCATTCGGATCCTCGTTAGTCAATCTATAGAATTGCACATTTATTTGCAATATGTTTAGTAAGGTCAGTTTAATCTTAAAAGAAGTGACTTGAACTGGTGGTCGGGTTACTGCTTGATTGGCAACATTGAACCCTGGTCTAATGAGGTCCATAAGGATTCACAGCTAATGTCCTGATCGAACTCTTGATGAAACTCTTCTGCCATTAGTTCTTCAATTTCTTCTTCTTGGCGTTTGGCTCTTTGAATGGCTTGTTCCAAGCAAGTGATGTCGACTGCTAGGGTTTCAGAGATTTAACTTGAACTTCGAATGACTCTTGTGTTCATGCAAGTGCACGAACACAAGAGTGATAAAAACGCCTTAGACTACAAGAACTAAACTAATCCTATTACTCCCCGGCAACGGCGCCAAAAACTTGTTGAGTTAATTTTTAATTTATTTAAAACCCTCAATATACTGCAAGCGCATAGGTCATGAGTGTAGTATGTGAGGTGTCAATCCCTCGAGGAGTCGTCAAATAATCTAATTCTAAGTTATCTAAGGCCTAAATAATTATTAAAATGAAAACAAAAAATGAACAGAAAAGTAACCACGTGAAGATGATTAATAGAAAGTTAATTTGTAAAATTAATACAAAAGAAATCTAATATTAAGCACCACCAAATTCACAATAGAAAATCACATAAGAAAATTTACCAAATTATGAGAAAGAGATTTATCCTATCATCAATGCTAACCTAATCTCTTTTGTGTTAATATGGTGTTAGTTCTAGACTATCGAATGGTAGATTACTCTCTTTCGAGTTATAGTCATTAAGCTTAAATTAATAAACCCTAATTAAGTCAAGTTACCAAAAATTTCATCTCTCGATTAACAATCAGCCCACAACCTAATCAGTTCTTAAGCCTTTTAATGAACAACTGGGTCTTATAGTATATCTCTCTATATAATTACTGATTTAATTATTTGCCTGGTCTATTTGGTTGTTTCACTCTCATTAACCAACCATCATTTTGCATTCGATTCACTCTCTCGATTTATTACCAAAGCATGAAGTTACAACAAATAATCACAACACCCAAATGAACTAACTCAAAAACAATTAGATTAACATTGAATCAAGTTTAAATCCCTAAAGAAAAGTTAGAACATCATCATCAATCCTAAATCCATCAACGTCCTCATATCCTTCTTACACATTAAAAGGAAAAAAAATAACAAAGATGAAAAGAAAATGTCCCTTGGATAGGATCGGGATGGCTCGGAGAAGCAGTAGCAATAGAAGCCGGCTGCTCTCTCCTTTTCTTCCTCTTCTCTCTGTTCTTCTTCTTTCTTCTTGGAGTTTTCCCAAAGTGGCAGAAATTGGAGCTCCCTCTAGGGTTCTTTTTCTTTATATAGTCTTTTCTATTTTAGGCATTTAGCTCTCTATCTCGATCGTGGAAGAAAAGGCCACAATTGTGGCTCCCCCAACTAGTTTTATCACAATCATGGGCCTGGGTCTGGCTCCAAGCTTCCTCCGATTCTCCTCTGTTCTTCCATATCTGTTCTCAAACACTAACAAATACATCAAGACACCTCAAATACACAAAATCAAAGCTCAAAAGCATGCTCTAACTTATATAACACTCAAAACACAAACATTTAACTAAATAACACAATCCTAAACTAAACATACACTAATAATTCAATTTAACAACTAAATACATACTAAACTACCCACTAAAACATTATGTAACCTACTACTATCAACATCCCCACACTTAAACTTTTGCTTGTCCTTAAACAAAGACAACACAAGAAAAACAAAAACACACCAAAACAAAACACACACACATAAGCAATAATGGGACAATGGCATTTGATTTTCTCTCTCGATTTATTACCAAAGCATGAAGTTAAAACAAATAATCACAACACTCAAATGCATTAACACAAAAAAAACTAGATTAATGTTGATTCAAGTTTAAATTCCTAAAGAAAAGTTAGAACATCATCATCAATCCCAAATTCATCAACGTCATCATATCCATCTTACCCATTCAAAGGAAAAAAAACAAAGATGAAAAGAAAATGTCACTTGGACGGGATCAAGATGGCTCGAGGAAGTAGCAGTAGCAGAAGCCCGCTCCTCCCTCCTCTTCTCTCTGTTCTTCTTCTTTCTTGTTGGAGTTTTCTCAAAATGGCAGAAATTGGTGCTCCCCCTAGGTTTCTTTCTCTTTCTTTATATATTTTTTCTATTTTAGGCATTTAGCTCTTTATCTCGATCGTGCCAAACAAAGCCACAATCGTGGCTCCCCAACTAGTTCTATCATGATTGTGGGCCTATGTTTGGCTTCGAGCTTCCTCTGATTCTACTCTGTTCTTCCATATTTGTTCTCAAACACTAACACATACATCAAAGAACCTTAAATACACAAAACTAAAGCTCAAAAGCATGCTCTAACCTATATAACACTAAAAAAAACATTTAACTAAATAACACAATCCTAACCTAAAAATACACTAATAATTTAATTTAACAACTAAACATATACTAAAATATCCACTAAAACATTATGCAACCTACCACTATCACTCTTATAAAATATAAACTTAGTTGATCTATACAATAAATTATATTAGTTCAAAAGGTAGAATTAAAAATTAATAAACTTAAAATTTTACTTCTAAGGATAAATTTGCATCTTTAAAGAAAATTAGAGGAACTTTTTAAACATTTTTTAACTAAATAACACAATCCTAACCTAAAAATACACTAATAATTCAATTTAACAACTAAACATATACTAAACTACCCACTAAAACATTATGCAACCTACCACAATCACTCTCATAAAATATAAACTTGGTTGATATATACAATAAATTATATTAGTTCAAAAGGTAGAATTAAAAATTAATAAACTTAAAATGTTACTTCTAAGGATAAATTTGCATCTTTAAAGGTAAATTGGTAAACTTATTTTCCAAATCAATAGAAGATCACCATGTCATCAAAATTGAAAGTCTGTATATCACATACTATAGTAGAAAGAATTTTGAGTTTAAAAGAAAATTTAAGAAAAGTTGGAGATTCATTTGCAAAAATAAAATGTGCATCTAGAGTGAAAGTTGATAGATCAAATGAGGCCCTTATTTTATACACTTAGAGTTCTTGCATATTCACATAAATTAGATGTCCAATTAATTGTCAAAAGCTATCATATTTTAAAATCATCCATTTCATCCCCTATGGGTGCCTTTGAATGATAAACTCCCTCTTCAAACCACATCATATCCTTAAGCACCTTATATATTGAGTTCACTACAGTCCTCTTCTTTTAAAGTTAACAAAATTGTTACAAACCTTTCTCTACGTTGGCTTCACACAAAGATTTCTAAAAGAACTTAAACTTAACTATCTCCCCAAATAATACAATCACAACAAACAACCTGGTGGATATTCTATTAGGAAAAAGTTAGATCATAGCTTGGAAAATACTCAATGGATGTTGAAGTCCCCTAACTATTTCTCCACTTATTCTTGCAACAACTTATCAGATCATACATCAATGCTAACTCATACTGGTGCAGTTAATCCTAGGAAGCCATTCAAATTCAATGACTTCCTAGCTAATGTGGCAAGCTTTAAAGATGCCATTTGGAAAGCATTAAGAGCAAGATTATTTAGATCTAAGCAATGCTATTGGAAAATCAGGACAGAATTTGATCCTGACTGTAGTGTAATAATTATGAAACCTTTTTATAATTTAATTTCTCAAAAATCAAGATCACTTTAATTCTGTAAAATGATTGACAGATAAATTATAATAAAGCATGAATCTTAATTCGTACCTTATTTTGAAACTTGACCCTTATCTCGTCGTATCCCTCGAACCATTTCCAAAATTGACTCATCTCAACCATCCTAGCCGCACAAGTGCCTGGCCTCTAACATTATCCACATAATAGGTTATAAGAACTCTGTAACTCTTATAGAGAGGGTTAAGCAAGAAGAACTAGTTTCGTTAAAGCGTAAGCCCATTTATAATAAATTTTAGACATTTTAGTAATTTAATTAAAATTAATTCTAATTTCAATTAAAATTTAATTAAAATTACAAATAATTTTAATTAAATACCAATTGTGCCTAAATAAGATCAAATATCTAATATTAATCCTCATTTATTAAATATTTTATATTTAATTATAAAGTTTCTCAAACTTTACAATCAAGTCTAACTTGATTAAAATATCTTTGTTCTCTACAACCCATTCTATATGTGTGACCCATTAGGATCCCAAATATGTTGACAATGATTATAAATTATAATTTTAATTCCTAATTAGGATTAGATAAATTAAAAGGAATTAAAACTCCTTTTAATTTATTTTCATTTCTCCAATTAAACAATTTCTAATCATAGATTAAGATTGGTATCTAGTAACGCATCATAACCACCCAAATATTCAAAAATGTCAAAGTAGTTTTGACTAACTTTTTCGGGCATGATTTTTTTGTATAATTTAGTTCTTTCATCATATAATGTTCCGATTAGAAAAAGTATGGAATTAATGTGTTGAGTCCAATCATATTAGTTCTCCACCATTAGCTATTGATTTAATTAATGACATTTGTAAACTATTTACAAAGCATCATTCCACCTTGGCCAAGGATTTCCCAATTCAATAGTAATCAAGAATAACAAAACATTCTCCCTATTTACTTTATAGTGAAAAATCCTATTTTGATCACACAATTACCTACATATAGTTCATGCTACATCCAATGACTACCAATTGAACAACCTATGATTAAAATAGGTCATACGTAGTATCAAAATATATCAATCCATATACAAGATAACTTTGGAGGCCTCAAGTTATAGGATCATTTATACAATCATCATAATGAAAATTTCCACAGATATATAAGTAATATTCCAAATGGATTTCCCATATTAAGTCAATTCAATAAAATTGTTCTTTAATAAGTACCCACACGTTTGTTTAAGTATCTCCAAACTTTAGCCTATGAGATTTACTACTTCTTTCATAAGGAAAAACATAACGTGTGCTGGCCTTTTATTTTCTATTAATGTCCAGTCTTAATAGAAAAATGACTAAAAACAATTTAGAGATAATATAGAAATGCAATATAAATCTCATAATTATAATCTCATTACAATTTCATTTACAATGTATAATTATACCATGGACTTTACCGTGGGCTTTATCATATACATCTAAACATGTATAAGATAAATAATGCCTTTAAATTATTTTTTCACTAAACTAAAACCAATTGATTAGCTATAGGGCAAAAAATATACATCTTTTATAGAAAAATGGGCCTCATTAGAATGGAAATGAAAATTCTTTTTAAAGACAATATTGACAGCACACACCATCTATCAAACACTACTAAATGTCACTTGGATAATATTCAACACAAAATTTACAATAATCCTGGATCTAGTCAGCTATAGGAAATGGAGAAAGATGCTCTCCATAATTATTCTAAAGCTCTCTAGTATGATTTTTCCTTGATGAAGTAAAGATCAAGATTGGAATGGTTAAAGAATGTGGATAGAAATACCTCTTTCTTCCATAGAGCTGTCATTGCTAAAAGAACCTCTAATAGAATTGTATCGCTAGAGTTCAATAACTCTCAGTTGAATTCATAAGTTGAATTGGTTAACGAGGCTTTTTAACTATTTTTCTGAACTGTTGAATAAGCCTTATAGTTCTCATTCTTCTATAACCCTACTTAAACAAATTCTACAAGATTTTCTATCTTCTCATGAGCCTAAATTCCTTTCTCAACTTGTTACCATTAAGGAGATTGAGGAAACACTAAAATCTTTGCATCCATATAAAGCCTTTATTTTTGATGGTTTCAATATTAAATTTTTTATAAAGACTTGGCCCCTCACAAGGAATTTAATGTCAGATGTTGTTTTGGAATTTTTAATAATGGATCCTTATTGACAAAGATTAATGAAACTTTTATTACTCTTATTATTAAGAGTGGAGAACTCC
This sequence comes from Erythroxylum baracoense, assembly GCA_025629805.1. Taxonomy (NCBI): domain Eukaryota; kingdom Viridiplantae; phylum Streptophyta; class Magnoliopsida; order Malpighiales; family Erythroxylaceae; genus Erythroxylum; species Erythroxylum baracoense. The sequence continues at coordinate 5,128,625 of JAOTAY010000008.1, read as the reverse complement.
ATCACTTTTTAGATTTTCGCTCCATCTTTTACAATTCCATATATAAATTGTTTTATAAAATTCTAGCTCAAAGGTTGAGAAAGGTGCTTCCTAATCACTTTAGAGAATCAAAGGATGCCTATATCCCTGGTAGAGCCATTGGAGATAATATATTGATTCTCTAAGAGTTGATCAGAACCTATGCAAAGAAGAATGGTAGGGCCAATTGCTACATAAAGATTGATCTCAAGAAGGCTTATCATTATGTGGATTGGGGCTTCATCGCCAATGTTCTAGTTGCTATGAACTTCCTTAGGATAGTTATCCAATGGATCACTCAATGTATCTCTTCACCTTCCTACAACATCCTTATTAAAGGTTAGCCCACAAACACTTTTAGAAGTTGTAAAGGAATTAGACAAGGTGATCGTATATCACCTTACCTTTTTGATTATGTGGTGGAGGTCTTCAACAGGCTACTCCATAGGGTTTGCAGAGTACTAAGGGCTTCAAATATCACTCTAAATATAGAATCAATTTATCTCATCTATGCTTTATTAATGATCTTATTTTACTTGCCAAAGCTTATCCTACTTCTGTATTATCTCTCATGAAAGCTTTTAAAATGTTAGTAGGATGTTTGAACTTCAAGTAAATTGCTCCAAAGGTGCTTTATTTTTATCCCATAAAGCTTTTTAGAACCTACTTTGGTTTCTATTATAGGTTTTAATAAACAACAACTACCATTAACATGTCTTGGCTTCCTATTTGGGATTCTAAACTTAAACTTATAGATTATGCCTACTTAATTGATAAGATCAATCTCAGAATTGCTTCTTGGAGTTCTAGGAAACTCTCTACTATTGGGAGGGCATAACTTATTGTATCCATATTGAACTCCGTCAGTGTTTAGTAGGCAGCTCATATTGCTTTGCTTATGAAAGTTATTAAAACAATTGACAGAATTTTTAATAGTTTTTGTAGACTGAGTGTAAGGGAAATCCCAACAAAGTTAAGATGAGATAGGGGGTCTTTGTTTACCTCAAAGCCAAGGTGGTCTTAGTATAATCTCTCTTAAATTAGTCAACTTTGTTTTACTTTCTAAAAGGCTATAAAGGCTCCTCACTGGTAAGCAAGCACTATGGTATATATGGATCCACATCTACTTCACTAAAAACAAGAACTTAAGGAGTTTTAACTCAGATAATATATCCTCTACCACCCTGAAAGCTATTCTTAAGCTGAAGGGGAAAATGAAACCTTATTTCATCTACCTTATTGGAAATGGGGAAACTACCTACTTTTGCCTTGATAATTAGTTATTACTAGGTCCTTTGTAGGCATTAGATATATTTAATGCAATTCGCAAATATGTACTTAATCTCATAATAACCCTAATAACCTTTATTGTTAAATAGAAAAACTTAAAAAAAATAAAAATACAAATAACCCTAATAACGTTTGATTAAGGATTTCATAATGAAATAAAACGGAATGAGATGAAAGGGAAGAGTTTAATGTTACCTTCCATTTTATCTTAAACAATGAAAATAAGAAACTTCCAATTTGGGAGGTTTAGGATGGAATGTAAACTAATAAATACATACTACCTAACAGACCCTCAATAATTTTTTAATACCAATTATTTCTTTTAACCCTAACTTCTTTTTCCCCAATCCCATTTATTACGGTCCACAAGCTTATCACCTCAATAATATTTTTATATTATTAATAAAAATTGTATATAATTAATAAAAATAAAATTTTTAATAAAATTTTTATTAATGAAAAATAAAAAATATATAAAAATTACATTATGAACCACTCTCTCCCTTCCAAACAATTTTTTACTTTATTCTGTTCCATTCTATTTATAAACTATTTCGTTCCGTTCTGTCCCGTTCTATTACATTTTATTAATTAATATCCAACCAAAGAGTTGATTATCTTGAACTGTTTCAAGACTACATGCTAAAAGTACAAACTCATGTTGCGTTCAAAGCTCAAGTTTGCTCTGCATCTAATTTATATTAACTACTTATATCGAATCATCGAATCTTGAACTCTTTAAGAACTCGTGATAGAAGTATACATTCATTTTCCTTCAAACGATCGAATATGCGCTACATAAAATTTAATATTGACTGCTTATATCACACCATTGTTTGACTTGAATTCATAAATTCACGAAGTGAATTACCTAAAACACTTTTTATGAGTAGGTTTATTAACATGGTACTACTACGACATGCCATGCCCATTTGATAAGGGAATAATAAATTAAAAAGTGCCAAACCTTTTCAAAATTTCTTATCATAGTATTTAATTTTTAAAAGTTTTTAATTTAATGTCTAAATATTTAAAATTAAACAACTCATTTTAAAAATTATTTTTGTTAATATTATGCTAATATTGTTAATGGAGTAACCTAAGCAGACAGTTAGAAGGATTACATGATACCTTCTTGAGCCTTTATAACAAATACATTGGTGGTTATGCATTTAAAATACAATCATTTACTTGATGTTCAAACATTATGTTAAAAGGAAATGTCACATAATTCTTTTGAAGATTAGTATTTACGTTATTTTGTTAATCATATCAATAAAATATTAATTGAGATAATATTTAAATTGAATTATTCAATTTTTAAAAATTTAAAAATTTAATTAATTTTTTTTAAAAAAATAGGTAATGAAATGAATGAATCTAGAAAAGATTTGGAATCATAAATCTATGCCTTAAAAACAAATTGTAACGCGTCCGAGCTCGATGCCATCTGTGGATTGGGCTCAAACCGCAGACACGTGGTGGGCACATCCGTCATTTGATCTGGTGACAAAAGGAACGGAAGCAGGGGCAATCAAGTAATTTGGCAGCATCACCAGAAAGAACCAAGGGACTATATGCCTGCTAGGTTTTCAGTAGTACCTTACGTTTGAGAGTTGGCATTTTTGTGGCTCAGCGTTTCTCAGCTCAGGTGAACCCTAGCAGGGTTTTCTCTCATCGTCTCTCATTTCTTTTTTCTTAATATTTTTATTTTGTGTGCTCTCCGTTCTATATTTGCTTCTTTTATCATGAAAATTTTAGTTCTTATTGTGAATTTCGGTCTTTCACGAATTTTCATTTCATTCTAGCATCAACAGATCCTCCTATTAGGTGGTTATGCTGATCTTATTTTCTAGATTTTGAGATTTACTAGATTTCGTGATTTAGGGTTTCCGCCAATCTTGCCAGGCTTTTAAGTGTTTTTCCTGGGGTCGCCTGGATTCGTATGTCAGTTTCATAGATCTAATTATCGTGTTTCCATTTGGGCTGTTTTTGACTTGCCATCTTCGTGGGGAAACTACTGTGTCGTATTGTAGCAGTTGTTTCTTTTAAAAAAACTGTCTGGGTCCTGTTATTTGACTATTGTTAAAGTTAAATAATTGTTGTTCATGGCACAAGTCGTACTTGCTTTTCGTTGCTTGCTAAAAGATTATTTGCTTGCCAGGTCTTTTGTTATGTGGTGTTGAGCTGTACTTGATATAAATATGGCCAAGAAGAAGAATCCTCTAGTTTTCTTGGACGTTTCCATAGATGGTGATCCTTATGAAAGAATGGTTTTTGAGGTATCTTCTCTCTTCTAAGCATATTGGTATTTTAGGTTATATGAACCTAGTGCGTAATTGTTCCAACCAATTTATTTATGTATAATTCTGCAGCTTTTCTTTGATATTGCTCCTAAGACTGCCGAAAATTTTCGTGCACTTTGTACAGGTATGTATCTGCTTGATTGACTTGCAATGCATTTTAATCTATCCTGCTTTTCTTATGTCTTCCTCTTGAAAGATTTTCAGCATCATGAATTAAGCTTATAATCATGTATTGTGTTTAGGAAGTCAAGTCATGATCATCCAGCTTCTTTTTTTAATCAATTTTGTGATTCTTTAGGGGAGAAGGGAATTGGTCCAAAAACTGGAAAGCCACTGCACTACAAGGGGTCTTTCTTCCATCGCATTATTAAAGGTTCCATGGCCCAGGTTTGTAAATGTGCTAATTGCAATTTTTTTCCTTGCATTTACACCCATAAGATTTTTTCCAAGCATAGTTTTCTGGTTGTCACTTAGAAGTGGTCGGTCTTTTAGTCGGTTACCCTTGTTTATGCTGTAGGATACAGGGCTGATGGTCACGACTGCTTTTCTTATGATGTAGTTTTAAGGTTGTACTTACTAAGTCATTAATCCTCACACCTCACTATGCTTTAGCATGTGTAACCTGATTTCCAGCATCTGATGTCTCAATTATTAGTGTACTAATTGCTTATGCTATCTTGCAGGGTGGTGATTTTTTCAAACGAGATGGTATGTGTTCCTTCTACAATCAATTTCATTGTGCAAAGCAACTCCTTAATTTTTGTTGACACTAATTTTATTCATTCCCTATATTGTGCTGTGCCTAGTATTTGTGGAAATATAGAGCATGGTTTTTGATGTAGGATGACGAGAAGAATGCTTACTATTTAATAAAGCTCCTAGGCTGCTGGAACTTAGAATTTAGGGTGGAAATTATAAAAAGGAATTGGAATAAAGGATTGGTATAGGGAATCACTGCTAGAGTTCGTATCAAGAACTAGGAATCACACTAATAGGTTTTTAAAACTCACTTTTAGAGTTCAGGAATAACTCCTCAGTGCCTATGAATCATGCACACTTCAAAAGTTAATTAATTAAGCTTATTCCTTTATTGCTTAAAACATAACATATATCTAGAAAGTTTCTGAACCCTAATTTTAATGGAATAGGTTTTACATCTCCAAAAACAATAATAAATTTCTATTTAATAAGGATTCTTATTAATCTCTAATAGATTTAAACCTTAAACTAATAAGGATAAATCAAAATGTAAACAATTTCCTTATGAGGAGAACTAAATTGATTTTTAATATTATGCATCAATTTATTATGATAGTTGGTATTCCTTTATTTTTGTTGACATTCACCAAGGTGATAGATGTTGAACATTGAAATCATTCTATCAAGGATAGGACTGTCCTATACTTTTATGTTGTTCTTATATGCTTGATTTGATGAGTCCTATGTCTGAAGTTATGAATTTTAAGCTCCTTGCTTTTAATAGCAAGCTACTGAAAACCATACACTTTAATGATAGTTCCTACTTTAGCTTCTTTATATTGATGTGTGAAATACAATCTGTTGTTTACTTTTTCGTTTCTGTCCTGTACAGGTTCTGGTGGAGAGAGCATATATGGGGAAAAGTTTCCTGGTTAGAATGCTGATTAATCCTTTTTTACTGAGTAAAAGGAGCAGCTAGTTAGGCAGTTGATTGCACAATCATAAGAGTTAGGGAAGTGGCATGTTGATATTAGGTTCATTGTCTAGTAGAAGGAGCAGTTAGTTTGTGGATTTCTTTATCAGCTTGGTTGTCCTACAATATGAATTGTTGGTGATGTTCTTTCCCATTTAAATACTTGTTGACCTTTACTATTGACTAGTACATCCAGATTACCTTTTGAAGTAAGGAAAATGGGCAACTTTAGCCAGTGTGAAGTTGGCAGTATTAGCAATGTTGTTATGTGGATGTTTTTTACTTTATACTTAGAGTCAGGTAGCATTACTTCATAACTGTACTTTTTACATTTTAAAGTTTTATATTTGCTTGTTGTTGAGCTGTTTGGACTGTGAGAACTGTAATTTTATTTTGCTGTTGTTAATGATGCCATTCTGAAGCATTTTGTTCTGACATTTACCATATTTGCATGGCAATGCATTTGAACAGTGTCATGTTTTCTTCCAAGTTTCAAAACATGGTATGAATAATATAGTTAAACTTATAAAAGGAATAACACGTCTGAGATGTTTTTTCAGATGAGTCCCCAAGGTTGAGGCATGATGAATTTGGTCTTTTGTCCATGTCAATTGCTGATCGTGACACTTTGGGTTCTCAATTTGTTATTACTTTTACGTCTAATCATCATCTTGACAGGTTTGTTTTAGCAGTTTGTTGGAGAGAATATGTCTTGTAGCATTTGCTTAGTAATTATTAACTTTTTATGTTGATATATCAGAAAGTATGTGGTGTTTGGGAAGCTTGTGCAAGGCGAAGAGGTACTCAAGAAAATTGAAAACGCGGGTGATGAAGAAGGGGTGGCAAATGTAACAGTAAAAATAATCAACTGTGGTGAATTCAATGATGGTTAGATGGATTTGCTTTCTCATTTAAATATTTCAACACCTGTTCCATTTTTTCTTCGCTATGTTTATCTAGTACTTTTGTAAGTATTTGGATCTGAATTGTATGACAGTGAAGTTCTTTCAATAATCGTCTTTCTTGCCTCTTTATGCAGACAAAAAAAGTGCTGGTAAATTAAAAATGGTAAAAGATACTTCTCCTACTGGAAACAGACATGAAGCACACAAGAAGGGAAAGCACAAGAAATCTTCAAGAGATAGGAGGAGGAAGAGAAGAAGATATTACTCATCTGATTCAGAGAGTTCATTTGATTCTGATGTAGAATCTTCTGAATCTAATACTGATTCTGACTCATCAATGTCGTCATCAGAAATTAGTTCTTCAAGTGAGGAGAGACCTAGGAAGAGGAAGAAACCTTCCAAAAAAGACAAACATAGGCGTAATAAAAGAAGGGACAAGCGTCGTGAAAAGAAGCGCAAAAGACGTGAGAAGAGGTCCAAACGTAGATCAAGAAGGTTGAAAACTAATTCATGTTCTCACATTGGATCTTTGCTTTTTCAACTTGCTGATATTGGTCTGAATTTGTTCACCTTATTCTGTTTATCAGGACAAGTGCATCTATACTAATGGTTGTAACTTTAAAAGTAAAATCTGTGAGGGAAAAAAAGTAAAATTGGCTGATTGTATGTTCTGATTAAGCACTTCAATTTTGGAGGAAGGGGTCCATTCAAATGGTGCATTCATTGAGAAAATGATTTTCTTTTGTTCTGTGTCTCTGGTTGTGTTGTTGTTTATCCTCTTAGTTGAAATAAGCTTTTTTACATTTCAATGTTCTTGTGCTCTCTTATTGTGCAAGTCATAAATTCTGCTTAATGTATGTGAAAAGAATTTCAACCCCAATTAGCAATAAGTTCAGCTAATAATTATGAAATGCATTTTCTATGGAATGCAAGTTTTAGTCAGGGTGCTCATATTGAATTGTCCCGAACTTCCAGGGGGTCAGATAGTCTGACAGACACTGAGAGCAAGAGCGGGAGTGAAAGTAGCTCTGATACTGATGGTTTGGATGTACAAGCAAATGATAGGAAACGCAAAGACCCTTTTTCAAGGACAGGTACTATTCTCAACAGTTGATGTATCTTAGTCAGCTTATGTATCCAATTTCACTGCTTTTTGAGTAATAGATATCTTAGATTTTATTGTGGATATTTCATGTTGATACTCTTATCATGTCTCCTTGTTTGCTTCCTTCATTCTGCTTGAATTCTATGGTGGGATGTGGTGGTTTAGTTTAAAGTGTTGCGTGACCTAATCTTGATAGAAGATATTATATCATCGAAACTTATTCTTTAGAAATTGTAGATCGTTGCTAATTGTGGTTGGCCAGGAAATTCTTGTTATGTCGCCTTGCACAATTAAGATTAATCTTGATAGAAGATATTATATCATCGAAACTTTTTCTTTAGAAATTGTAGATCGTTGCTAATTGTGGTTGGCCAGGAAATTCTTGTTATGTCACCTTGCACAATTAAGATTACACTATCTTTACTTTTCTATGTTGAATTCACATGGTATATGAAGATTGAAATATACTCCTCACAATCATGTTTAATATTTTTGAACTCCTTTATAATGTAATGCAGTTCTCACTCAATCTCCCATGCTTTTGGTGGAAGATGCTGCTTCACTACCCTCTAGGCAGAGGGATGAACAAGATATGATTGGCAAAGATGGTGGGTTGCCCAAGGAGAATGGAAGACGATCTGGCAATGGCAGCAATGCAAATACCAGATGTGATGGGAGTGAAGATAGACAACCGGATATTGTAGATGATCACCCAGGGAAATCTAGGTCTACTTTCCATTCTTCTAACAACTCAGTTATTCTTTATGCTTACCAATTCTCCCAGAGCCTGTATGTTATTGAAAGTTAATCAGCAGGAGTAGAAGCATGAGCCCCAAGAGGGCCATGAGTAAGAGTATGAGTATTAGTCCTCGGAGGAGTCCGACGAAGAGTCCAAGTGTTAGTCCAAAGAGGAGTATGAGCAGCAGAAGCAGTGCCAGTGGAAGTCTCCCTTATATGTCACCTAGGAGGACTGTCAGTAGAAGTGTGAGCAGCACAAGTCCTGTCAGAATTGTTGGCCGAAGTCCAGTAAGGAGCAAAAAGGCTGGAAGCCCAGGCAGGAGTCCTGTCAGATCACATTTACGAAGAAGTATTAGCAGGAGCCCTGTGAGATCTCGTTCTCGGAGAACTATTAGCAGGAGCCCTGTCAGACCCCGTTCACGAAGAAGCATTAGTAGGAGCCCATTGAGATCCCCACCTCGGAGAAGTGTTAGCAGGAGCCCACTTAAAACATTGCGTAGATCGATTAGCAGAAGTCCGATAAGCCCAGTTAGATCATATCGGAGAAGCATTAGCAGAAGCTCAGGTAGGGCTCCACCAAGGAGGAGCACCAGTAGAAGTCCTATTAGGGCACCAAGCAGGAGCAATCGTCGCAGTTATTCCAGGAGCCCTAGCATCGTTCGTAGGGCAAGGTCTCGATCATCAGCTAGAAGTTTATCAAGAAGTATTTCACCTGATGGATCTCCAAAGCGTATCAGAAGAGGGAGAGGTTTTAGCCAACGATACTCTTATGCTCGACGATACCGAACTCCCTCTCCAGAACGTTCTCCTGTGAGATCATACCGTTATGGTAGTAGAAGTGACAGGTAAGATATTATTGATTGGCATTTTGCTGTCTTGATGTTTTACTGTTATTGGAGAATGGCAGATTTGAGTTCATGGTGCCTTTTCATTTCTTGCTTATTATTTCAGATACTCCAGTTATAGAAGATATTCACCTAGGCGTTACAGAAACCCTCCAAGAAGAACTCCACCAAGGTCAGTTGAGATTTATTATTGTTGCCCTTAAGATCATCTGAATTAGGATTTTAAATTGTTTGCAACTTCAATTGCAGCTATTTTCTTATTTCTCAAAAAAAAAAAAAACTGCAGCTATGATATTGCGGTTGCTTTCCAATCCATTACTACAATATGTGGTTGTGGCCGGGGACGGCCACAATTGTGCATATATTACCAACAATTGACCTGCTATAACCAATTTAAAACCTTGATTTGAACATTATGTTCTCTTTAGAAATGTAATGATTTAACAATTGTGCATATATTACCCAGAATTGTTCGCATCACATTGTAATCTGCTATAAGCAATTCAAAACCTTGATTTTAATATGTTTAGAAATATCATGCTCTACAGATGATTCTTCTCTTTTGTTATGTCCAAAATTGTCTCCAGAAATATGTTTACTGACAGTGTTGGTAGTTAAGGTGTTAACTTTACCCTGATTCAATCTAACAGATATAGAGGCAGGAGAAGTAGAACTAGAAGTCTATCAGTATCACGTAGCCCACGTTATCGTGGCCGTCACTATGACCGCAGCCGTAGCCCAGTCCGCAGCCGTAGCCCAGTTGATGTGTCCAGGTCTCGAGGTTCTCCACGAGTTGAGAGGCGTAGATCACCATCTAGGAGCCAGAGCCCATCAGAGTCAAGGTCATCATTGGACTCGCAGTCTCCCAAACGAGTGAGCAAAGAGAGACAAAGGTCAAGGTCATCATCTGGAAGCCTCGGTGGAAAGAAGGGTCTAGTGTCATATGAGGATGGATCTCCTGACTCTGGCCAAAGCTAAAATCAGAAGCTGTTGTAAGGGTTGCAATAATATTTGGTAGGAAAAGTTCAAGTTAGAATACCCCAAGTCTAATGAGCTTCAGCTCTCTTACGAGCTTTGGTTTTCTTCTGGCCAAATGTGAGCTGTATTTCTGGTTTTATTTTATCCTGCTAGAAGTTGTTTCAGAGGTTGTTACATCATTGGTGCTTTATAAGGAGATTTTGGAAGTTATTAATTTGGATTGTATCAATAGCTGAGATCTGAATGTTATTTGACTTGCACTTTCAACCGTGTCTTGTAGTGTGAAATCTTTACTGAGTTTGAGCTGAAATGATGTAGGCTGACCTGGAAAAGATGAAACTTCTCATATTTTTACTGAGGCTAAATGTTGAAACAAATGTGTGGTTTATGCGTATGATTATTAGGTCGTCGTGTGTGGCCTTTACTATTGTTTATATAATCTTTGTTGGAAATGTGCCCAGAACCGTCTGATAATGGGGCACCAGATTCTCTTTGCCATTGAAGATGTTCCAATCCTGTGCAGTTAATTTTTAGCTACACATTTATGTGGGCTTTATGTAAATATGTGGATAAAATTTAATTAGCAAGTAAAAACTGGTTAATAGGAGCCTTCTGCGGCACTGATCGCATGTGACAATCTAAAGAGTGAAGTTGAAAGTTTATGTCATGGTTATAGTATTTCATTCAGGACCTAGGATGCTCTTAATGGTTTTGGCTTCCTCTTATATTTCGGTGAACGATCATAAATTCTAGGAAAAGGATTGGACTGAACGCCCAGAATGGATGTTCCCCTAATACTGCAACCTGACTTGCTCTAAAGAAAAATAATTTCAAATGTCAAATAACCAATTAGGATTAAATATCAGAATTTAGTTAACATGAAGTGATCCAAGTCTCACCGGAAACAGCCTCTTTACTATGTAGGGATAAGGTTGTGTACTATTAGATCCCGCTTCATTGCGGGATTTCAAACTGGGTGATGATGATGATGATGAAGTGATCAAATTCTCAAATAAATCCACCAAATGATAGGTAATAATAAGGTAAAGGAAATTTTTTATTTTAAAAAAATTCAACCCAAAAAGTCAGGTAAAAGGAAGGTCAATTAACCTTTTCGATAACTCTTTACGGTTTAAATTGTCTGGAAAGGTCTACCTTCATCCAAAAATTTTCAACAATAACAAATAAAATGGTTAATTTCTTATCTTTATAGATAATTTATTTTATAAAAAAATTAATCATTAACCGCACCAATTACTGGACAATGACACTAAGCCCAACAAATTAATGAGAACAGAAAATTTACTTAATATTTACGAATTGATATAGTAAAAAAAATTATCATATAAAATAACAAATATTATGATTATTAATAAAATATAATAAAATAATATTTATTGATTATTATTAAACTAAGGATATTTAAGTAAATAAATTACTAAAATTCCTATTTCTTTTATAATTTTCTTATCAGTAATAAATCAAACTAAATCATTATTAATTTATGATACAAGTTATAAATGAAATATGAGAAAAATGATTATATTATTTATTAGTATTATCAAATAATTAATAGAAATTTAATTTACAAAGTTAGTATATTTTCATAAATTAATGAAAAAATACATTTAAATAATTAATAATATAAGTATGTGAATATAATAAAATAATAATTACTTTTTTACAAAATTCCGTTAATTAATAGTAAAATTATGAGTTACAAATAAAAATAAAAAGTTGATCTCCTCATTTATTATTATTTTAAACTAATAATTATATTATTAATTAATAATAAATTAGATAAATTAATAATGTTATAATTGATTACTAATTATTAATAAAAATAAATTAATATTGCATGTCAAATATTATTATTATTCTTTTGAATATAAGTAATAATATATAAAAATATGATATATCAATAAACCAAAATATATCAATATTGTACTTTTAATCTCAGTATCAAGCTATAAAAGATTAGTCCTAGTTTTATTTTCGTTCCTTTAAAGTTTACACCAAAATCTCCTTACGTTCTCGTCTGTTAGTCTTACTAACTGATGCAGAAACACGGACGTGTTAAACAGGCTATTAAATGTCATACTTGGGACCGACAGGTTAACATACAATCTCTCAAAGGAAAACTCATCGCTGCACAACAATCTTGTTATGATTTTCCCAAAAATGCAGGTATAAGACAAGCTAAAATTCTCAATGTCTTCAGAATTACCAGCAAGCTCTTCAATTTCATGCATCTATCCTAAAACAGAAGGCAAGACTTACTTGGTACAATGAAGGGGACTCTAATACGAAAATTTTTCATTCCTCACTCTTAGCTCGCTGTAATACCAATAAGATTACTAAGCTGCTGGACAACAGCGGACAAGAACATTTTGAATTATCTAGTTTGCTTCAGGTGGCTAGAAGTCACTACCTTGACCCCATGGGGACAAATCACGCAACCTTACCTAGTTCCAATGCTTTACAGCTCCTTCATGGTGACATCGATCAAGAACTCAACGCCTCCTTGATTTTACCTTACACAAGTGATGATGTTAAGCGAGTTCTCTTCATTCTTCATCCATCTAAATCTCCTGGCCCATATGGGTTTACTGCTTTATTTTTCCAGAAGACTTGGGATACCACTGGGCCATTATTTACTGAAGCTGTGTTGGAGTCCTTTGAATCTTCAAAGCTGCTTCAGGAAAACCACACTTTTGTCTGCTTGGTTCCGAAGAAGCCTAATCCTTGTATGATGGGTGACTTTCGCCCATTTCCTGTTACACCACCATATATAAGGTAATATCCAAACTTCTGCCTGAGAGATCAGAAAAAGCTATCTCTGCTCTCATCCATCCTGCTCAAGGCACTTTCCTCCCGGATCGACAAATGAGTGACAATATTTTGTTCTTAAAAGATCTGCTTAAAGACTACTCCTCTGGCAAGCGTATTAACAGCTGCTTACCCAAAATCGATTTGTATAAGGCATTTGGTACATTCAGCTAGAGTTTTATTCAAGTATGACTAGAAGTGTTTCAACTCCCTAGCGGATTTATTCACTAGATTTTGGTTTGTATCTCTTCACCTTCTTTGAACATTCGCGTTAATGGCATTCCAACAATTCCTTTCAGACCCGGCAAAGGTATTCGACAAGCGGATTACATATCAAAACCGAAGACTACAGAAGATTATGAAAAAATATATACAGTAAATACAGAGATATGTGCAGCTAATATATCACCAACACGCCCTCCCAAGTTGGAACATGCAAGGAACAAATGCTCAACTTGCAAACAAAAAACTCAAACTACTTCCCACCCAATGCCTCAGTGAAGATGTTGGCGAGATAAAGGCCAGAGCGCACATACGCAGTGGCAATAGAACCAGCAGTGAGTTGTTCTTGAACAAAATGACAATCAAACTCAATGTGTTTGGTGCATTCGTGGAAAACTGGAATGGAGGCTATATGAATAACGACCTGATTATCACAGAAAAGTCGCATCGGTTGCTTATGGAACACATCTAAAGAAGCCAAAAATGACTAACAAAACAAGCTCGCACGTGGTAGTAGCGATAAAGTGATATTCCGCCTCAGCAGAAGAGCGAGAGACCGTGTGCTGCTTCTGGGTCTTCCAAGAGATAGCAGAGGAGCCAAGAAGTACGAAATATCCAGTGACCAAACGCCAAGTTAGAGGACAACTGGTGCAATTTGAGTCACAGTAAGCATATAACTGCAAATCTGAATCTGCGCGCAATAATAGACCTTGCTTGGGATTTTTCTTAATGTATAGTAACATCCGCGTGTAGCTTCATATTGCTCCTGGGTCGATTGTTGCATGAATTGTGATAGAGTGTGAACAACATAAATAAGCTCGGGGCTCATGATTGTCAAATAAATTAAATGTCCAATAATTCGACAGTAGTGACCGGGCTTTGGGTAGGGCGATGAACTTGACAGGGCAAGTTTATGATTTTGCTTAATAGGAAAATCAACTAGTTTACAACCCAACAACCCAGTCTCAAAGAGCATGTCAAGTACGTATTTATGCTGGCACATGAACAAGCCATCTGGTCCACGGGCAAAATCAATGCCCAAAAATATTTAAGAGGCCCAAGGTCCTTGATGTGAAAACAAGAATTAAGGTAATCCTTAACTTGCTGACAACTCGCACCATTATTCCCTGCTAATCCACATACACCAAAAGAGCTAAAAATATCACCCTTACGATAAGTACGCATGTCAATGGGCTGGGCCATAGTGGCCCGTGGGTTGGCCTACCGACGGACTGACAGGCCTGTAGCTCGGGCTATGGCCCACTGAGCCATGGGCGGGCTGGTTTAAAGGAAAAAAATTTCAAAACGACATCGTGTCGGAGAAAATGGGCTGGCTACGGGCCAACCATGGTGGACCCGTGGCCCGGCCCAAGCAGACCAAGGTTAGCTTGTGGCTTGGCCATCCCGGGCCAAAAACGGGTCGGGCCATTATTGACATCCATAACGATAAGTAAACAATATATAAATAGCTCGGAACTGAACAAAACCAAAGATCCGCAAGGCATCACTCAATTTGGTAAAACCAATTATAAGGAGACTGTTGGAGCCTATAAAGTGATTCCCGAAGGTGACACACCTTATTAGGATTTGTCGTCAAAAAACCAAGAGGAAGCCACAGATACAAATCCTCATATAAATCACCGTGTAAGAATGAGTTGTTGACATCGAGCTAATGTAATTCCCATTTTCTAGTGATTGCGACTGCCATAAAAGTACGGGCACTAACCATTTTAGCAATTGGTGCAAAAGTTTCATTGAAGTCCACTGCTTCAACTTAGTCGTTCCCCAAGATCACAAGTCTAGCTTTGAACTATGCTATAGTACCATCAGAGTGATACTTGACCTTATATACCCACTTAGAGGGAATTGCTTTCTTACCTTTTAAAAGGTCGGTAACAATCTAGGTGTCATTTGCTTAGGCGACAATTTCTTTAGGCATTGCATCATGCCAACGGGGATCCCTATAAGCCTCCTTAAAATTTCTAGGTCTAACACCGACACTAATAGCTGCTAGGAATTGTTGACGAGACACAAAAAACTTATAGCAATTTACATAATTGACAGTGAGATAAGGAGTACCTGAGACACCATTGGATGATGAGTGCGGTAGAGATGGGGTGTGTATATAAATAGTATAGCAAGAGTAGTCTTGTAAATGAGATAAAGGATGCCTTGTTCGGTGCCCACGACCTAAAGTGTCATCATACATTATAGATGAATTCTAAACAACCACATCACTTGGGATTCCGATCTCTGAACTTCCCGAAGTATCTAAAAAGAAGCTCCCCTATTGCTTGTACTCCCGCTGCTGGGGCTAGAACTAACGAGTGGAGACTCAGATTGTGACTAGACATATGGCGAGGGTTGTGATGCATCGTAGGCAGTAGGTGTAGCATTGTTATAAGATAGGAAGAAAGAGGGTAATAGATTGGTATGGGAGGAAGATGGTTATACTGACTCGGAATAAGGAAAGACATCCTCAACAAAACGACATCTCGAGAAATAAAAACATCACTTGTTTCCAAGTCAAATGCATGCCATCCTTTCTTATTACGAGGATATCCCAAGAACATACATTTCCTACTTCGGGATGCAAATTTATCTATAGGTTTTGGCCTAGGACAGGCATAACAAAGACAACCAAAAACCTACAAATGATCATAACGAGGAATAGTTTGAATAAGCTTTTCATGGGGTGTCTTGCCATCAAGTAAGGGAGTAGGAGTGCAGTTTATCAAGTGTGTAGCAGTGAGGACACATTCTCCCCAAAACTTTGCTGGAAGGTTGGCGTGAAACCTTAAAGCACGTCCTACATTCAATACATGCCTATGTTTTCGTTAAAACCTACCGTTTTGTTGAGGTGTATCAACACATGACATCTGATATAAGATCCCACAAATTCTCATATAATTTCACCAAACTACTCTTGTGAAATTCTGTACCATTATCAATGCGAAAAATCTTTACAGTTTTCTGAAATTGAGTTTTGACCATAGCAAAAAAAAAATTCACTAGTTTAATTGTTTCGCTTTTCTCCACCATCAAATAGACCCAAACGGCCTACTAAAATCATCGATTATGGTCACGAAATAATGTGCACCTGTCAAAAAAGACTTGCTATATGGACTGAACCAAATTAAAACAGGCAAAACTTTTATAATTACTGATTGGAAACACACTTCAAGTTTGATTAGCAAGAAAACAAATATCACAAGCTTCCAAATTTTTATTCTTACTACCACTACAATTACTCGCAATAGTCAGTAAAGATAAATTCCAACCTGATGGGTGACTTAGTCGTCTGTGCCATAACTCCACAATCTCCTTGGTACTGATAGCAAAAGCAATACTCAAAAGAAACTTGTACATATACACCCCATCTCCTTGCTCACCCAGTCTAATCGTTGTCATTAAGGCAAGGTCCTGTATCACACCAAATTCATCAGTGAAGATTGCTTCACGATTTTTCTCACAGATTAATTGTGCCAAAGAAAGTAAATTGCAATTTAATTTAGGCTCATATAACAAGTTGTGAACAATAAAATTAGGACCCAAAAATATGTGACCCCTTTTAACAGTAGACGTCTGGACTCCGCCAGACAATCTGATCAGACAAGGAACAATATTCTAAACTTTTGTCAATACATCAAGATGACCAGTCATTTCACACGACGCTCTGCTATCAATTAACCAAGTGGGAGAGGCTTCACCCTTACTAGAGAGCTCTTCACTACCTGACTTTGATGGTTCGATGAGAGAGAGAAGGTGTTGAATTTGATCAGGTGTCAAAATAGGCATAGTCGATGCTACACTTGATGAATTAGTTACATAGTTCACCCCTTAGTGCCTGTGCGACGTGTGCAGTAGCCACTAGTGGTGTGCCTCTGACTCGACCCTTCCCTTTTACTTTTTTGCCCTTCTGCCTAGGACGCCCATGGAGTTGGTAGCATGTTGTGATGTCGTGATTAGCTTTTTCACAATGCCCACATACAAGGTGATCACCTTGCTTTGAAAATTCACCTGAAACAAATCATGAAGATGTAGTTTGATTTCCTTTTGGTATGGAAATCTACATAACATATCCCACGGCATCCACTTTTTCATCCTGGTAGCTCTTGTGTGGTCATGGAGTAAACACGATTTATTGAAGGTAACAGTGAGCTGTATAGGATTTGACTTCTTAAATTCCATACGTCTAGTTGTCTAGGCCCATGAGAAATTGGTATTCCCGACCTTTTCGATTTCTTCAATCATAAATTTTAACACCGTACACTTGTCACCAAACTCACACACTAGGATCGACCTACTACTATCCAATTTGTCCCACACTCCTCTGAGTTTAGTGTAATAGGTCCCATAGATGTCCCTTGCGCCTTGGTGATAGGAAGGTTTGATTTCAACTGATATTGACGGGGAACATTTTCAATGGCATAACATTCTGCTATATCATCCCACAATTCCTTTGTTGTCTCAAAATAAGGAGTACACAACTAGAGTTACAGGTGAAAAGTATTATGTATCCATCCATTATTCATGAAGTTACATACCTACCAAGCGTAAGCCTCTTTCAAATCACTTTCCGATGGCTTTTTGATCGAGCTGTTTAGGAAGGTCAATTTGTTCTTGGCCTTCAAACCATTCTTCATCGCCTTCAACCAATTATCATAATTGGATTCACCTCGCAAGACCACGTTCATCAAAAGAAGACCCGGATTATCTGAGAAATGAACAAAAAATGGTGAACAGGGATATGAGACCTTGAGGGTTTTTCTCTATTCACTATTCTTGGCCATGGTTGACTTTGTGCTAGAGGTGGCTGTTAGGTGGTAGAAAGGTGTCAGTAATTGCAATGGATGGGCGGCTAAGAATATTAGGTTTTTCTAGGTTGACTTCATGCTAGAGGTGGCTGTTAGGTAGTAGAAAGGTGTCGGTAATTGCAATGGATGGGTGATTAAGAATATTAGGTTTTTCTAGGTTGACTTCGTGTTAGAGGTGGCTGTTAGGTAGTAGAAAGGTGTCGGTAATTGCAATGGATGGGCGGTTAAGAATATTAGGTTTTTCTAGGTTGACTTCATGCTAGAGGTGGTTGTTGGGTAGTAGAAAGGTGTCGGTAATTGCAATGGACAAACAGTTAAAAATATTAGGTTTTTATAAGAAAATCGTTGAAATGTCAATGGTTTAGGCCTCCATTTATTTTTTAAGAAAAAACTTCTAAAACGACGTCGTTTTGGAAATAACAGACTGGGCCGAGTTGTGGCCTGGTCAACCCGGGTATAGCCGAGCCAGTTTTGCCATTCTTAGGAAAATGCTCTAATACCATGTCAAGTTTTGGGAAATTTTAACTTGCGTATTTCACTAACTATCAAGGCCTTAAATAGCCGTGCAAAGTTACAAAGTAACTTATCGTAACTGAAGATTACAAAAATATATATACAATAAATTTCTAATCAATCTCTAGTACCTTTTCTCCCTCCTCTTCAACATAGAAAGAAAGACTGAGGATACTATCTCCTAAAGTCTTCTCTAGAATGGAGTATTTTCTATTCAATCCTGCTACAAGCTTTTCTCTGCTCCACTACCTATGGTTCCCTGCAGAGCCCCACCATAAAAAAAGGGCCCTTAATATTTCCTAGCTTTAGCCTTTAGGTAAGCATTGAATGTAGAGATTCTAGAGAACGTTGCTGAGTTAGCAAATTCCAACAAGGCAACAACATTGATAGTTACGTAATAAAGGCTTCTTAACATATTAGCATAATAGTCTGACTTGAAAACAAAGGAAAGTGTCCCATTTTACAACGATATTAGCATTGAATAAGGCGAACGTTGTGGACGTAGCAACTTCCATATTTATTAAGTTAACGTTAAAAAATAACCTAAATACTTCAAAACTATTTATAATTAACAAGTTAATGTTATTTTGAAGTATTTAGGTTATTTTTTACCCTCTAATTTCTTTATTTTCATCAATATATGTATCTAAGGTTCTTCAACTCAAAACTTAGTAGTAAAAAATTTCACGATTCTGTCTTCTGAGTTCTGAATATAATTTAAAGATAAAGTTTTTTATTTTTAATATATTTTTAGCTCATTAAATATTTGAATATGTTATAATTAATTTGTAATTTGTCATTAACGTGGATATTATATTAGCATTTTAAATCATAACTTTTATATTAAATGATATTGTTTTTATTTTTGTATCTTCTTTTTTATTTTTGAATTACTTATTATTTATAAAAATAATTTAATATTAATAAATAATTTAATTTTTATAATTGTAATTTTCATTATACTTTGTCACAAGTAATGTAATAATTTAGCTAATATTATGATCATTTAATAATTGGTTAAATATGTAGATTTATAAATTGAGTCATTTATGTTTTATATAAACATGTAAACTTTAAATTTACATATTTGTTTATTGTTAATTTATCAAGGTCCTTTTGTTTATTTCACTCAAGGTCTATAAAATGTTAGAAACGGCCCTGATAATATATATTCAACTCTATTCATTGTTGAAAAAGCTTGGTGTCTATATTCCATCTCCTCTTCAGTTAATTGTCACTATGAGCTCGTGAACTGCTATTTGTTCAAATTATGAATTCTTTATTGTCTGAACTGAAATTGGTCTTTGTGCGATATTCGGTTCTAGTTTTGGGAGCCACTGAATTGATAACAAGGCTATTTACCATGCTCAATATCGTCGCCGCCTTCGTTCGCTGCTCGATTCCGAAGGGCCTCGTTCGGTTTCGGTACGTCATTGCTGACCTTTTCAGGGTATCTCTATTCTCAAACTTGATCACAGTTTCTTGACTTAACAATGTAGTCTTGTTGATCACTGCAGATGCTTTTTTTGGAAATGATTTCCAGCCTCATGTGTAGGGGATAGAACTTCATTATTCAAGTGACATGTTTGTTTAGATCTCTCCTCCATGTAGGGATGACAATTTTGGTCTGGCTCGTCCTATTTTTGGCCCAAAATTGGCGGACAGTAGGCGGGGCACGGGCCGATCATGGTCCGCCCGGGTCGGGATAAAGGTGGGGCCGGCCTGGCCCTCGGCTCTACAAAACGACTCCGTTTTGTATTTTTTAAAATTTAAAAAATATAGACGGATCGGGCCGGGCCACGGGCCCACCACGGGTTGTTCTGCCCTTCTCCATGGCCCGTTTCTATCCCGGCCCCTGACCAGCCTTAAATGAGGCCGGGCCAGGCTGGGCCGGGCCGAGGCCCTGCCCATTGACATGTCTACTTCCATGTAGTACCTGTGCGTGGTAAGTTTAATAAATACCAACCTTAAATAAACTAGTTTAAATAAAATGCAAAATATAAATTTTCAATAATTATTTCAATGAATTTTAAGGCCAAATTGGAAATTATAAATATGATTAGTTCAAAAAAAGTAACATTTTAAATTTAAGATTTTCACTTAAATCACAAGTTGAATTATAACGCTCGGAAATGTTTTAAATAAATTCTAATATTTACAAATATTTAAAATGAATATTGAGGGGATTGAAACTTATATAGAGTTAAGTTTTTACCTGTTATATGCCATATTAGCACATCAATGCAATGTTACGAATATTACACCAAATTTGGTTCTCGTACACTATTTATAACATTCAAATTTTATTTAAATTTTAATAGAATTGTAAAATACTTTCAATATAGTGTGATATAAAATTTTAAACTTTATTTCAACATTGTCTTAAGAAATCATTATAATATAAATTTAATATACCAACTATCTCTTCATTCTTATTAATATTATTTTTTTACACATTTCTCATATAAAAAATAATCACAATAGTTAATATAAGAAAAAGATCATTTAATTATCTGTAAAAGAATAATATAAAGTAAAAAACATGCATTTATAAATTTAATTTCAGATGTTATCTTTGCATATTTCAAAAGTTATATTAATAATTTTTATATACACTTTCAATATAAAATATATATAATTTAAAAAAGTTCATTAAATATATTTAAATTATGTTCAATTAATATGCTTAATTATATAATCTATAATCACTTTGTATAATTTTAATTACATAAAAAATTTTATTTAATACATATTTATTTGAATCTTGATTATTTACCAAATAAATTGTTGATTTATAAAATCTTTCTTTTTTATATAAAAATAATTATTATTCTATTGCCGAGAAATTTTGAATTTTTTTTTTCAATTTAGCACTAGAATTTTTTCAAAAATACGATTTAGATAGATATTTGACCGATATTTTTTGTTAGGAACTCTCTTTTAGTATCGTTTTTCAGTTAGTAAAATACAATATTTTGTTATTTTATTAATAATATGAATCTCAATTTGTTATATTTGTGGTATATAATAAATGAGACCTATTTCTAAAAAGTAATTTTAAAATTTCAATTTAAAAAATATTATTATATTTTAATCTATAATTAATTTAATAAATATTAACTTTAATTAAAATCAAATCTAATTCCAAAATTAAAACCCTAATTTAGGAACCCACCCACCCTGATCAAATTTGAAGAATCTCGGGCCACGTCATGCTCTAACTGGCTCATTTAAAGGGACAGATCTCTTGTTTCCGTTGATCTGTTTCCTCTCTTTCTATAGTCATCTAATTTATTACAATGAATAGATGAGATCTATTCAGAACAGGTAGGCGAAACAGTAAATCTGTCCCCGTTTAAACGCATCAGTCGAGCTTAGTTCCTTTTTTTTTTTTCCGGTGTATAAAAACGTTTGGAAAATTGACGGGAGAGGAAGGGTCTTTTTTGTAGCCGCCACCAATGGTTAAGAACCATAATCGTTTATTCTCTCCAGTTTAGTTCCAGCCTGCAGTCACATTTCCTACAGATACCACCAAGATTGAATCTTCTCTCTTTTCTGTATCGCCTCCCTGGAAAATTAGGATTTCTCTCGTCTTCTTTGACGATACCCATTGAATCCCATCGGACCATAAATTTCTCATCATTCAGATTTAGATCAGTCTCCCAATCGATTTCATCATAAGAACCACCAGAACCCAAAGCTCATCCTTCAAACCTGTAACACTTCGAAAATATGGTCGCCACCTTGTGTTTTGTTCCACATAATTTACCATTCGCTTGCAAAATTAATGGCAAATTGGTAATGCTACGATAAGGGATGCAATTAAATTAGAGTTTGCAATGAAAGAACTCACTCGAGTACATATTGAACCCTTCGAAAATTTTAAAGTTTAAATTAAATCAAAATTGAGTTTATAATAGATTGGATCATATTTGAACTTTAAGCCTAAAAAAATTAAGTTTGTACTCGTATCAAATTTAAACTTGAATTTAACCAAACATAACTTGATTTATTTAATTATCATAATATTAGACAAATAAAAAATTATTAAATACACACAAAAATACCATAAATTCAATCAAACTAAATTTGATCTAATGATAAATTGACTTACTGAATTAATATTTTAACAAATCTCACAAAAGTTTACCAAAAAATAATTGTAAAATTGTCCTATACCAAAGAGATATAAAAAAAAGAACATCAATTGCGAATTTTTTCGTTTTAAAAAAAGTTATATATAAATATCCTTCAAATTGAGAATTCACTTAAAATTTGTTATTAGAAATAGCCGTCAAGCGAAATAATGAATTATTAAGGTTAAATTAAGTTAATTAATTTTTATTAAGAATTCAATGAAACTAACAAACTTTTAATTTAATTTGAATATGACATGTATGTCTCACCGTGGAATATGTCATTGAAAAATATTAAACTCACGTCACATTATTACTGGCATGTACATAATGGATAAATATTCCAAAATATAAATTCAAGCTTATATTTTTTGCCAAAGAATAAGAGATTTGTATGTTTTTCTACCTTAACAAAATGAATTTAGCAAAAGGCTCGTTGAGAATCCAAACTTAAGCCCGACTCTGTTTCTCATCTGGGCTGGGACTGGGAACTAGGGTTTTAAGTTTGAACATGGAAAATCCTAATCCTTGTCTGGAATCGCCCTCCATGGTCTCCAACACCTGGCGAGGCCTCGTCCCAAATACCCCTTTTCAACGTTTGGTTGATTCAAAACGCGGGGAAATGGAATGAATTATGTGTTTATAATGAAATCAAGAACAAAAACATCTGCTTTTAACTACTTTTTGTTTGATCCTGAAAACTACGCATAAATTTCCTGAGCCTATAGTTATGCAATTAGGCGTCTTTTATTTGGTGTTTAAATTCACGAAGATTTCCTAGTTTAATTTTGATTATTTGAAACTTGAAGGTTGTTTGTTTCTCCTGATAATAAAGCTTTGATCTTTACGGGAAATAGAAACGCTGCAATGTTGGGTTTAGAAGGCAGGGATTACGATGACTCATTGGTTCCGGTTAGATACCTCCCTCGGAAGTCTTCCAAGATTAATGACCCTGTGAAGGTTTTGAGAAGATGGTATCTGACGAAATTTGGAACGAAATAGTGAAACTTTTGGTTTGGAATACAAGGCTCAGAAGAACGAAATTCATGATGCACTTGATGAAAGAGGTAACTTTGTGCTCTGAAAATTTCTTCTATTTGAAGTGATGTATAGAGAGTTTCAACTTGTTGGTATATTCCGTCGTGGCTCCATTGTAATTCTAATTTATCAGTAATGATACATCTCTTCACTGACAATAAGCGAGAGTTTCATCTTTTTACATCAATACATTACCCTCAAGTGTTCTATCTTAAGTGTTGCCAGTCAAACGGCACCCAAAATAATTCATTCATGAAAAGGTCAGGACTCAGGAAAAGAAGTTGATATGAACTTGAGGGTTGCGAACAACAAATTCGTGGAAGAGACTGAGGATGTTAGTAAGGAGATAAGGATTCCAATAGAAAATTTATTTGACATTAAAATCTCAGCAAGAAGCTGAGAAAGTGGCACTTGAGTTACTTGCTACAAGGTTAATTATGCTTTCTGCTTAGACATGTGCATCTGTTTCGTCATTTCTTAGACATCATATATGCTTAGTATTTGGAACTTTTAAGTTAGCTATTATGCACACATGCATTAATGCAAAGAATTTGCTGAAAATTTAGGCTCCTAACTGTAAATTTGGACATTCGTGATGGATCCGAAGAGTTCACTTATATGGAAAATCTTCATCATGGGCTTAGTGAGAGAACATACTCGTAGGCTTTGACACCACACTTCAACCCAAAACTTTAAGGCATTAGATTTATGGGTTATTTTCACTTATATATCCTTCATTGGTTCTATTTCTTTTTAATATGAGATTCCTACTCATACTTGACATCCTAACAAAATGTTGAGACTGATAACTTGCTTTTGCTCTATTCTTTATCCTGTTATTGATGACTGTTGTTTGATCTTCAACTGTGTTTAATGGAAGAAATTCGATTTAGCTTCCTCTTGTGCCTTGTGGCATTTGTAAGTATAGGATTCAGTTTACCAATGACAATTGCTGTCAATTGGTTATTTGGTTGAAATTTCTGACCAATTTCCGTTTTATTCTTAAGTGTAGATTTCGTAAGCTAGTGTAGTTGGTCATATAAATAATATCATTTATTCTTCATTAAACCTAGAATTGTAATTGTAGTTCTGTGGCATCTTATGGCATTTGAATTATTGGGATGTTAGTGCAGCTAGAAAAGAGATCTTTGGAGGCGGATCAAACAATAATTATTGTGACTTGATCTCACTAATTTTCTATTTTGCTCTTGTGATTGCTGACAGAGAAAGCATTAGGTTTTGTGCATTCATAATAACAATCGGTAAGATGCAGTGGAATCTACATAGATGTTATCGATACAAATGTAGTGGAATCTTTCAAAGGTCAATTATGTTAATCCTGAATTTTTCTGTAGTCAGTATGCAATGTAAATATTTTCTAAATTATGGGAAGAACCAATTAGTTTGGATAGGGCCAGAAGCAACGTTGTAGATATAAAACTCTGTAGATTAATGGCAAAACTGGCTAAACCCGATTATGGTAGGTTATCACCAGTCACTTTAGCTGCATGAATTTAAAATATGGCTGAATTTATTAATGTTTTGGCATGGACACTTCATATTAGAAAACTGCCTCTTAATATGTATTAACAGCAAGAAATTTCCTTTCTAGCAACAGTTAGTGATAAATCCACTTGAACAGACAAGCAACAGATCAAAGAGTTGAAACATAATGATCATGCCTTCAATATATTGGTGACTGAATATTGCAGCCGCATTGTTTGACCATGCCTTGTGTAGTAACGATGTAAGTCAATAAAACTAGTTTTCGACACGAAGGAATTGGCCTAATGACTTTAGCTCCTCACTTAAGGCTCTCATTTATAGGAGGTCTTGAGTTCGAGTCACGCTAAAGGAGGAGAAATAGGATATTTGTCCTATTGATGATCCTCTAGCCTCTTGGGTACAGCTCCTTGATCGGATCAATTACGGACGCCTCGCTTCCAGCGGCAGTGTGGAAGTTGAAGCTACTAGGGAATCTGAGGCTGTTGGGAACCTGATGCTGAGTGGGGCCAGCGATCAATCAACAATTGACCAATTAAGTATGTGACAGCTCCTTGTACGCAGAAATGTACAGGCTACGTAGGTCATGACTTGATCGTTGAGTTTTGGACTCGGAATATAGGCTTTGATGCGAATTACAGTAGCACAAAAGATGTTTTAAGAGTTCAGAAAATTTTAGGTAAAAGATGTAAACTTTTTAATTTCAAAACATATTTTGTTATTCTTAATATTTTGTTTTTGAAAAATAATGAATTCATTTAGAGTCATGCAAGGAATTAGGAAATAGCCCGGCCTAACCACGAGCAAACCGGCCTGTGACCCGACTGATCACAGAGGTTGATACAACCCGGCTCACCTTATATTTTTAAAAAATGTAAAAAACGACGTTGCTTTTTAAGTAATGATCAGGCCACGGGCGAGCTGACCACCTTTTGACCTGTGGCCTAATCAACCCAAACTAAAATTGACATTCCTACAATCAAGTAGTGAAAGAGGTCTTAGGACTCAAGGTTCCCTTCCATACAATGACGAACCAATGGGGGCATTGTGAGGTTTGATAACTTTAATACAAGAGGGATTAGTGAAAAAACCATCGTTGTTGAGGATCCAGATATGTTTATCCATTTGTGTATTGTTACACAAGTAGTCAGGACAGTAATTCAAACCCTATCACCCCTTCTTTAAGAGAAAAGCCAAGAGTTGTGAAAAATAACCTTGTTGACCCGAGCATAAACTGGTATTCTATCTAAGAGTGTTGCTAAATCATCTCTCACATATAAATGGCTTTGGTTGGACCAATATATGATCAAACCAAAACTAGGTATTCTCTCAATTCCCCACTTGAATTCTGATAAATGGATACACTAATTGCCTCATTCTAAAGATGTGAATTAAGCGCCAAGAGTGCTCTTGTTTTTCATAAATTTGCCACAAGCTACAATTCTTTAAGTAGAAGTCTTTCATTCATTTGCTCTATAACGATTCTTTGTCATTAAATAGTCTCCAAATTCTCTTAGCAACCTGTGCTGTTTGGAGTAACTAAATTGACATCAAACC
>JAOTAY010000008.1:5079522-5091448 GCA_025629805.1 Erythroxylum baracoense | reverse complement strand
CAATAACTTTGAGCTCAGAGCAGCTTCCAAGCTCGTCTGGGATTGTATCTACTAAACTGTTCTGCCACAAGAGTAAAGTCTGAAGCTTGGTTAGTTCTCCAATTCGTGTCGGGATCGGACCAGATAAAGAATTCTGATACAAGTATAGGTTCTGCAACTCCTTACAGTTTCCAATCTCTTCAGGGATAGGACCAGACAAAAATGCTGTATAGATCGCTATAGTGTGAATTCTTTTCAGCTTTCCGATCGACGAAGGAATATTGCCGGAAATGCCGGTCTCAGCCAGGCCTAACACAACCAAGTTGGTGCAGTTTCCAATCTCCTGAGGTAGCTCACCTTTAAGATTTTTATTCCCACCTGCTCGGAAAATTTGCAGCCTGATCAGAGCTCCAATGCTCTTTGGAATATCACCAGTGAGTTGATTGTCAAAGAGAGTCAAATTCTCTAAACTTGAAAGGTTTCCAATATTAGCTGGAATCCCACCTGCAAGAAAATTTGTGTTGAGAGATAAGCTTTGTAGTTTGCTTAACCTGAAAATTTCCTCCGGGATTTGACCTGAGAGAGAATTATCAGTGAGATCAAGGAAACTAAGCTCATGGTATTCTCCAAACTCTTTGGGAATTGAACCGGTGAGGTTGGTTGATGAAAGGGTAAGGGTCTTCAAATACTTGAGAGAGTGAAAGTTTGATGGTAGTGGACCTTGCAAATCAACTGCTTTCAAGCTTATCTCGACAACGTTGCCATTTGAGTTGCAACTGACCCCATACCATTTGCATGGACTTTGGTCTAAAGGATTCCACGAATTCAACACACCTGTTGAGCTGTTTAAACTGTTCTTCCATGTCAAAAGAGCTTGTCCTTGTTCATCTATCGAGTGAGAGGAATGAAAGAGAAGAGAATTTATTGATAGAAGCAAGGTGAAAGAGAAGATATCGGGAGAAAGTGAGGGATTCCTTGGGGATGCAGGCATTGCTGAGAGTTGAGAAAAGTTTTTCTGTTTTGGGATTGTTGAGGGAGGAACCCCATGTTTTGTTTATAGAAGAAATGCGGAAGATCTGGATCAAAACTACCTTCTTTTTTACAATTTTTTTTATTATTAATGTCATTAGTCTACCTGTTAGCTAATTGATGTTGATGCAGATAGATATTTGGTTTTATTCAAGTGGATGTTCTTGTAATGCACTTTTTGGTTGTTGCTGTCAAAATCTACTTCCCTTTAAAATGCCATCTCTGTTTCTTACATTACAAATGGCAGCAAGTACATAACTTCCATTAATTTTTACTGAAAAACCTGTATATTAGAAATTTTTAATATAGAGTTAGTACATTTTCAATTAAATTAACAAAAACAGATCTACTAAATATTACATTAAAAAAAAGTAAATTGGCTTGTACACGCATTTAAGAAATCTACATCTGTATTGGTTATTCCTATCTTGGCTTTGGTTATTGATGTTGATGTGGGATTTGGCTGTGTAATGATGTGCACATGTGAGCAACGAAGACATGAAAAATTTAAGGAACGTTTTTATAGGACTGCATCTCTGGTAATTTTGTCGGATGGTCTTGGTTAACAGAAAATGAAGTCTGGCCTCGAGTGGAGGGAACAACAATCGCACCAACTTCTTTTGGAGATGGTGGATTAACATTCAAATAATTCACAAAAAGAAAGAAAAAGAAAAAAGAACACAGAGTCTTTACAATTAGTACAGCTGATGGGCAGAACCAAGTGGCACTGCACTTGGCATTATTATGCACTATTATGTCACCAACACCATCTGAAACTAAAGTTTTTGGCTTCTGTTTGTTAATTAACTTGTTTCTTTTTTTTTTTTTAATCCTTTGAGTCTATTCCTCAGGATTTATGGAAGCGGCTCTTTTCAGGATAATTATGACATTTAACAAAAATGGTGAAATAACTTCTGGTTTGGTGATGATGAATAAGAAATGGGGGAGATAAGTAAATAAAAGCAAAGCCTTTATGATGAGAACATGGTTTTGGTTACTTTGGTACTGGAGGACACTGTAAACCTAAAGGAATAAAGGTCTTCTGATGCTGCCATTAGATTTAGCTACTTGGTGGTGATAAGGTAAAGACACAATATCTTGTGGTTCACAAATTCAATGGTTTTAGATTAAGATTAGTATTAGGATAAATTTTTAGAGTTTTAGTTCTGACAATTATAAAGGACTATAGGAACTAGGTAAGGCAGGAGCACTAACGGCAACAGTAATAATTATAACTAACTTTTAATTATGTGTATACGTTGTAATTTGTAACACAAAATTTGATTATGTATAAAGATAAGTCAAATGCATTCAAACTTCTAACCATTAGAGTGCCACAATCGGAATTCCTACAATTACTCATGGATTTATGTGCAGAATTCTTCATTGAATCAATATGGAATCAATTAAAATTAGTTAAAGTAGCTTCTATATATATTTGTATTTTTTGAATATATGTTTGAATATGTATTTGTATATTTATATATGTATTTGTATATGTGTTTGCATCTAAAATAACTTCTATATTATTTTGTGCTCAGTTATTTTATGCTCAATTAACATTAGTCAAAGTAGCTTAAATATATTTTTGCATCTGAAATAACTTCTATATTATTTTCTGGTCAGTTATTTTCTACTCAATTAATAGTAGTCAAAGTAGCTTGTATGTGCCTTTGTACTTTCTATTCAATTAACAGTAGTTAAAGTAGCTTGTATGTGCATTTGTACTTATTTGTTTATAAATTGTTATTTACTTGTCTTTTATATGGTTATTTACTTGCCATTCATAATGTTATAATGACTCAATCAAGAAGCCTAAAATTATATTATGGTGGATACTTTAAGAAAGATCCTGAGTTGAGTTATAAGGATAGGCTGACAAGTTATTTTGATAAAGTGGATCTTGATTTTGTAAACTATAAACAAATATGTGAGATGGGAAAGGAATTTGGATACTTAAAGGTTAACAAGGCTTATTATAGAGTTTTGAGTTTTAGATTCATTGAATCTAATGAAAAATGCATTAGATTAATCAACCTTTTAAAAACACATGGAGCAATTGAGATGTATGTCACAAACAAACTTGATAATCTAATTATAGCTCTAGAAGTTTTGGCTATAACAGATAATGATAAGGATTTGTGATTTGATGAGGATATTGTGCTTGATAAAGTTAACATAGATATTAATAAAGAAGAGTATAGTAATGATGAGGATGCAGGCACTTATAATAATGAAGCTAAAGGTGACAATGAAAAAGAGCATGATATTAAAGCGGAAGGTATTAATGAAGCTGAAGGTGATGAAGCCGAAAGTGATAATGAAGCTGAAGGTTTACATAATACACTCGACATTTCAATTACATATGGAGACCAATCAATGAAGATTGATTTTTGTGATTATGGAAGTTACATTGCTAGTGATGAGTACCTTAGTGGAGATAAGCTTAGGGAGCCAATTAGAAGACTTAGGATAAGTGATAAACATGAAGCATATGGTAGTACGTTACATTGGACATTAGGTATGGAGTTTCCAATGCTAAGGATTTCAAAAATGTTATTGATTATCTAATAGCAACATGGTTTAATGTCTAGTGGAAAAAAGTGAGTCTAAGTGAATTAGAGTTGGATGTATTGAAGGATGCAAGTGGGAATTGTATGCAGCCTATAATAGTAATGATGGATATTTCAAAATAAAAACATATAAGTCTGAGCATACATATTTTGTAACAAATAAACCTAAGATGGTATCAACAAAATTTTTAGTTAAACACTTATGAGACAAAATTCTAAAAAAGCCTAACATTACCACTACAAATATGATTGAAGAATACATACAAAAATTGAACATATTTATGAATTCTACTATGTGTTAAGAGGAAATTAAAGAAGGAGCGAGCATTAAACTATGCTCGTGAATATTCAAAGATGCAAGTTGAAACATAACAATCTTGAATCAACAGTGGAACTAAAATTTTCAAGGAATTAAGAAACCTCATTGTTATAGTTTATGAAGTTATACATTTATTTTGAAGTTACGAATAAATGGAGGCACTTAAGGCCCATACTTAGGATGAATGGTTGTTTGTTAAAGACTAATTTTAAAGGAAACTAATTAGTGTAGTTATAAGGGATGAAGATGGGGGTATGTATCCTATAATAAGGGCAATTTTTGAACTTGAAAATACTAATTTATGGAGTTGGTTCTTGTCACTCTTATTTGGAGTTGGAAGATGGAAATAGAGTCATAATAATTTCTAACATATAAAAGGCATACAATTTTTCTTTTCCTTAGGTTGTTGGTATGATTTATTATTGTAATTTGTTATTAATAGTTATTTTATGACTTATATATCCAGGGATTAACAAGAGTTGTTGAGGAGATGCTTCCAAATGCATGTCACAGAATATATACCAGACACATTTACCATAATTGACATGGATAATAGAGCAGTAAAGACTTGAGGAGACAATTATGGGTATGTGTGTGGTTAACATACATCAAAGAATTTAATAAGCGATTAAAGAAAATAGACAAAATTAGACCTGAGTGCTTTTATAATTTGCTTGAGTATCTATAAGAGAGTTGCGCTAGGTTATACCAATCATTTGTGACAAAATGTTCAATTAATGACAATAACTAGAGCTACACTTTCAACGAGTGGATCTTGCCAGCAAGAGACATATTAGTTATCAATAAAACCATAAGGATAATGGTGGTGAGAAGACATGTTGAAAAAAGGGTATATACATATGCATAGAAATTAGATATTGCATTTACAGTTATGATGAAGATAAACAAAAAAGGAAAAGCAATGAAGAATTGTCTGATGGAGCATATGTGGTCAGTAAAGGGATGAAAAGCATATTATAAGATTAGAAAGGGACAATCATTATAGTTACATAGCACGGTACCTATTTGGTTACCCATACAAACATGTCATTTGTGCTATCAATCACTCTAAACAAAAACTAGAAGCATTTGTGGATGACTGCTACAAAAAGAGAACCCTTTTAAGAGTGTGTGATTAACTGTTATAACTTATTAAGGGAGTGATCTTTTGACCATCGAATGATTTTGAGGAAATACATCCATTAGATAAGAGGGTGATGACAGGAAGCTCAAAGAATGCATGGAGGAGAGATAAAAATGAACCAAAGAAAGTACCAAATGCAAGTAAGGTGTTCTCAAAGGGTCAACTACAAAAATATAGGAAATGTGGTGCAGTTGGACACAATAGTAGAATATGTATTGTATCAAGACCTAATGACCAATAAGCCAATGTAAGTGATTTATACTTTCTATCTTTTTAATTTTAATCTAATTATCAATGTTATTATGCCTATTATTTTGTAGGTTAAAATAAATTCAACTGCAGGGCCTTATGTTAGAGACTTGTCACATGTAACTGTACAATGATAACATAATGATTTATATTTTACAAATTGTAATGCTATTTTATTCACCTGATTTATGTTCAGTAAACTTGAATTTAAAGTTGCATGTCAGCTACTGATGAATGTCTTCTTAGTTAACAAAGCATCAAAGTGATTTGTACTAATTTTAAACTCATATGCATCTATTAATAAGTTGATCAATTTTAAATTCATATGCACATTTACCAATACGTTAGTTTAGAAGTTAGCAGTTTTACAAATACTACTCACTCAAAGGAAATATGGATAAGTCAATCTAAAATCTTTTTCATTTGAATAAAGAGGTTTTAGATTTAAGGGTAAGTCTAGCATAACCTCAAGACAATTACAAATTATTGCAAGGGGAAAAAAGTAAAAATTGGGACTAGCAAGCTTGACTCAGAATGTTGTGGGTCCAAGCTTAACTTTTCTATTCATCAATGATTAGCTAGTAAGCTAGTAATGGAAATTATGTTATATATGGATTGGAAGTAATAGTAAACTGGTAATAGAAGTTGTTGTATTTAATAGCTTATACAGTAATCTTTATGAATTTATTTTCTAAGTTTTGTTACACATGATAGATCTTGTATGCAGGGAGATTTGATATTATGTGGATAAATAGGGAGATTTGATATTATATGACAAGTATTTATATGTGATAGATCTTATTAAATTAAACTATACTTGAATATAGTTTAGCACATAATTTTGTATCTCCATTCAATAATTAAAAAAACATAAATACATTAATAGATACATTCATGCTAGTCATACCTAAATTTTAATTTTACAGCCATATAGAAGATGAAATATGAAACAATAATTGAAACAAGCCCTACAATTGTATTGAATAACATCAATTTTAACTCTTTTTTCTTTGTGGTTAACATCTCCATGTCTTGCTTCACAATTTTCAATTGCACATCATCTTCCTTTGGTCCATATATACTTCTTTTTTGGCCTCCTTCTTTACTACAGACATATCATTCCTTAATTTCTTAATTACATAAATAGCTCTCTCAAGAAATTGCTTATTATACCATTGAAAAAATTCACAATTATTAATAAGAATTTGGTACATCCCAAAAATCTTCTACCTAGATTACTATCGCTCTATGATATCCTCAAATAAGCAACTAGTCCATAAAAGGATATCACTTTGTTAACATTATTATGATTAAAGCTGCTAGATGTCGAGAATTCCATCAGCAAAATTATAACAAGAATTTATAGCCATTAATTAAGAATATTTACAAAAGGCCCATTATTTAGTTAAATATAGGAACATTAAAAAAGTTACATCATTTTATTTAACATAGGACAACTTAGACGATAACAGACTATAATGACTTGCATTTGATAACCCAATATGAAGTTGATTTCGAGGATGCAAGCAAGATTCTCCAAAATGGCCGAAAGGATGCTCTTTACATCGGTGGAAAGTAAGTTGATAAATCAAAATCAATCTAAACTCCCATTAATTCTATTGGGCCGCTTGATCATAGTAGTAGTAATTTGTTTGGTATCCCATATTACTTCTACTAGAGCGTAGTTTAAATGGTACAAATTTGTAGGGTTTTGTCATAACATATTGGTAGAGTATTGATAAATTGACTTCACCTTCTACGCGTTGGTAATATGTGAAGGTTATGGTTGCCTTATGGCTATGCTGGATTCGTCAACATCTTAACAAATCTAGTGAAAAAACTTCAACCCATGATAATTTTGAGTGAAATTCATTATGGAGTTCCTTTGTCAATGTTATCATAGTGTATTATCGTCTCAAATGTAGATAGTCCATTGCTTCACAAATTTGATAAATTCCAATACAGAAAGACAACATAAATTTGATAAATTCCATAAGTAACTCCATGTTAAATATAGTTAAACCCTACGTATAAAACTAGCAAGTAGAATCATTCCTAAATCTCCCCCTTAACCCATAAGAAGCTACTGCGAACTAAGGGACAACCCGAGAGGCATCTGGTTTCAATCAAATAAAGAAACAAATGACAATGTTTTCGGTTGTCTTAAGACCCAAACCGTTGTCTATTGATCTGTTATAAAGTCTAAGCTAGAGGACAATGTTTGGTTTTTCCTACCTAGGATAAATATATGATTTGAGCTTACAAAAATTAACAAAATATATGAGCTATATTTTTTGTAACAGAGAGTTGATAGAAATGATTAATCGAGATTTTTTTTGAATATTTGAAAAATATTAGAGCACTTTTTGAAAGAATTGAAACCATAAAGTTTAATGTGAATTTGGTATTAAAGTTTGAGTATTTTTTTATTCTTTCACTAATACGTAAAATGATTAAACCTTATAAATGAATGGAGCCCAAGAGCCTTTGTTTTTGAAGGTAGACATGGAACTTTTCACCTTCACCCACCATTTCTCTCTGGATATAAATCACAATTGGACAAGTAGAGTTAAAGGGTGTTCAAGTAAATAAATGTGCAAAACATTTATTCTATACCAAAACTTGTGCGAGAAAAAAATTTGTAACAGTAAAGGAAGATATCAATGAGCACAACTTTGAGAAACAATCCAGGACAAGAATAGCTTCAAAAGACGAGATGAGGAGATTAGATGAATCGTAGATGGAAGTGGTCCCTGTCATAGGCAACTTGAAACAGGGTGCCCCATCTTGGAAATGGAAAAGTAAAAAATGGCCATATACATGTGTAAGATAGTAATGATTTTCTGACACAAAAACAGGGTTAATCCCATTTTTCAGCCATAAATAATGGCTGATTAAGTTTTTCCCTTGAGACACCAAATAGGTGACAATCCACTATGTTATGGATTTAGATCACATAATCAACTCAAATTGCAGATCTCATCACATGAATTTATGATCTGATATACACAAGGTGCATAGCTAGTGTCTTTATAGCTATACAAACATGAGAAATGGAATCAGATCACGTATATGGCCTAATAATAACACTAAGAACAGAAGGGCACATGTTCTGATAAAAGAACTGCAAGTTTTTCATGTGGTAGATGTAGTAAATGTACTTCAAAAAGGTTAGTGCGGACAGGCCTATGTTTTCGGCTTAGTTTACACTTTATGGACATCATGCTTTTGCAAGTATTTAATATTCTTATTATTGCCCAGTCGTGGTTTTGGTATGATGAGTTGCACGTGAGAGAGGGGGCGGTGGAGATGGGAGAGTATGTATTAGATTTTGTTCTTCTTGGTGCTTGGCACACGTGCAATTAGGTTGCCAAAGATGACATGAAGCTCTTAAATTATAGTTTAGTCCCTAATAATGCAGCCCCATCATAGATCCAAAACAAGATTTGTGATTTGATTAAATGAAATTCCATCAATTAAATCCATGGGGTCCATGATCCTCCAAAGAAAAATTTGCCCATCTAATCAAATTGATAAATTAATCAGTGATCTCGGTTACTCCTCTCACGTATTCTTGTTTGTTTTCTCTTGCCTCCAACTTCAGATTTGACTCTTAATAATTTTGCCAAATCTATGCCCTACAGTGACAATTGTATTATCCAACAATTTGTCCCATCTTCCCAAGTTTATCTAAAAAGGTTTCTGGACATTACAAAGTTTAGAAAGGAATATCAATTGGCTTTTGATCTTTATCTTGCTTGATACTGGTAATCGACTTATTTAATCAGCCAGGATCGACCATCTAGTTAGTAGACAAAGTCGATTCAATCTTTTTTTTTTTCCATACAAAGAGCATATCATGTAATGGACTTTGAATCAAAAACCATGAAAAATTCCAAGTTACCATCTAATTGAGGTGGTATAGCAGAGGAATCATAAACAAATACTTTTTTCTTCTTTTTACTACCATTATTAAATTTTGCATTTTAGGCCAACTGTCCAACTAATGATATCACTCGCAAACTTTGTTCTATAATTTCAACATAACTTTAGCTTTGTTTTTCCTTCTTTAGCTTTATATGAATACCCATTTCGCTAAAAACATGGCTTTGTCATGTATAAGCACCTAAAAGATCAATTCCTGCTCTCTTTACTGTGTCTTTGATGTCCTAATCTTTCCATAATTTCAGGATTCCTGTTCCCAAAACAAGCCTTTATTTTCTCTTTGTTCTTATCGTATGTTATACCACACGTAATGTCGACGGAGTGGGGATGATTCCACACAAAAATAAAAAAAACTTTGTTATATTCCTAATCAAAGTCAATAGTCAAAAGCCCACCTAACATGGCCTTTACTTAAAGTTCATTAAACACATTATTAAGCTAAACCAACAAAGATTCCGTTGTTTATAGGCCCATGAAAGCCACTTACGCGTCATTGATGGGAAGCTATCTTTTCCTCTAAGCTTTCCAATTACTGAAAGAAATGGGGTTTAAGAATTATTAAAAGCCCACAACTATCCAAATGGAGCCCAGCACCCCACCAAGAAATAGAGAACAGAACTGGAAAGGCACAGCTTTTACCCCTTGACCGGCGTAACGAAACATTTGGCAAGCTAATCCTGAAGAGGAAAAAAGGGCTAGATATGTTCAAGTATCATAGTTTGCAGTAGATGAGGTGATGAACATAGTCACTTAATTCCACTCCCATCCATTCACGAATTCAACTTCGTATCCAACATCAAGTCTCACAACAAAATAAAAACCTTGCATCGGAGAAACGAAAAATGTTGCAACTGAGGATATAAAATTTGCAAAGACATATTTGCAATTAGTTAACATGGACCTTATTTAACAACAGCAAAAAAATTTTACGTATTCCAGTTAGAGGGATACATTTTGGTTTTCATTAAAAAAAAAAGGGTGAAAGTGAAGGCAATGGTACGGATTTAAAATGTCAAGTTGGGTTTACTTGTCTTATCAAATCATGCTTTTCTTGCTATTTCGTGTTTCATATACCTTTAAAGATGCATCATACACGCACGGTTTTATGTCATTTAAGCGTGAGTTAGATTGGTGTTCATTAAAGCTGTTCTTGCTCTCTGGGAACTTTCATCGAACACTTTGCGTGTGCTTAAGAGAAAGGGGTTTTATACTACTCTCTCCAGCTGCTGTTCTAACGCACACAACCGTGTTCCCATCGTCCTCATGGACATGGAGACGGAGAATCCTCACATTACACCACATATACCAGAAACTCCCTTGGACAACACTACTCATCCTACGCCGACTACAAATATTACAACCCCAGAAACCCCTCAATCGTTCAAACATGTTCTTA
Organism: Erythroxylum baracoense; assembly: GCA_025629805.1. NCBI lineage: Eukaryota > Viridiplantae > Streptophyta > Magnoliopsida > Malpighiales > Erythroxylaceae > Erythroxylum > Erythroxylum baracoense. Next base: position 5,080,814 of record JAOTAY010000008.1, on the reverse strand, counting down.
TGCAACAGCAACACTCCCTAACTTCCGGCACTTCAGACGCCTATCGATCACCATTACGCCGGAGGATGTCAAACATATCTGCATTGACAGAGCTCATTACGTCAACTTTTCTGAAAAGATCCAAGATCAAATGGACAAGAATAACGCTCTTTCTATAATAATCAGACCACTTGGACGGCACATCAACTATAAGACTCTGTACCAACGGCTTATGGGATTGTGGCGTCCAGACGGTGGCATCAAGCTAATCGACATAGCAGACGGTTTCTTTATCGCCAAGATGGCTTGTGAGGCTGATTATCATAAGGTAATACTCCAGGGGCCGTGGTCTATTCTGGGTCATTACATTACAGTACACCCATACCACCGTAACTTCGATACCTCCTCTGCTCACATCGACTCGGTCGCCACATGGGTCCGCATCTTAGGGCTACCCCCAAGATACTTTCACGAGGAGTTACTGAAGGAAATTGCTAAGCCTATTGGGACTTACCTAAAAGCAGATGTCCATACTCTCTCTGAAGAACGGGTGCAATTTGCACGCCTTGCCATGAGATTGGACTTACGCGAAAAGCTCGTCCCAACAGTAACTATAAATGGCAAGTCTTACCTAATCTCTTATGAAGATCTTTACAGAATCTGCATAACGTGTGGCCGCTACGGGCACCTGTCCGCTAATTATTCACAACACAATAGAGATGAACACTTCGGACAAACCCAATCTCCCACCCAACATACACATCCTCCCCCACCAGAGCTGGCGAAATCCTCCTCTGCTATGAACGCTCTGCCCACTCAGAAACTCGACAACCCAACGCTCCATCCGATGCATGCGTCACCAACTTCGGGAACCCCATCAACGCCGAGTTCCCAACGGAAAGATCTGGCACAACCGGGAGAATGGCCGATCGCCCAAAAGAAAAGAAGAAGTCAGAAAAATGTGACAGATAAGACAGCAACAATAAAAAAAGGCGGCTCCCCCTCGGTACCCACATCCTCACGCTACCAGCTCCTAGAAGAGGAAGTCACAGATGTGATTTCTACCCCACCAGCCCACCACGCCTCGCTCACCATCCTGCAAAGAGGGAAAGAAACTGCATTTACGTCAGCCAAACCCACCAAAGGCCCAACACCGAAGAAAGGAAAACGAAAGCTCCACCCTTACCCTGCTGCCCAAGTCTGGGTCAAAATAGCTGCTAATACTTCAGCCCATCAACCAGACCAACCTATCTGCCATCCTATACTTCGAATCCCCAGCCCTCAAACAGCGCTGACCCGGCCCTAAAAACATA
>JAOTAY010000008.1:5053363-5063677 GCA_025629805.1 Erythroxylum baracoense | reverse complement strand
CAAGCAAACAGGACGAAGGACAGAACTTTTGCGTCTTTGTCCACCGTCCTCACCCCTGAAGACACTAACCAAACGCAAGGTTAAGGTTACATTTGATTGGAAGTAAAATTTTTAATAGAATAGCATCAATAAAATGTAAATAAATATAATATTAAAAAATTATTATTTAAGAGGGATGGAAGGATTCGTAATGTTATATAATGAAATATTATTTAAATAAAGGATTTATCATGTAATATAGTGTAAAGTTATTTATCATTTTACATTTCATCTTAAATCTTTAAAATCGGAAGTTTTTCATTTTTACTATTTAGAATAGAACGAGATATAATATGAAACCCTCCTCTTTCATCTCATTTTATTATAAACTTTTTTTCAAACGATAGAATAATATTACATTATATTTCATTTCATTAATAAACTCCTAATTAAATATAGCCTAAATTTTAAATAATTGAATTCAAATTATACTTGATTAATTGAGTTACCTAAAACTCGAATCGAAGGTAACGAACACCAAATCTACTTATTCCCTTATCTTTTAGGGACAAATACATCCCGCACCGATACAGGCCCCATATCATATAGTTGAAATTCCTTTGACATTTGGGGATTCAAACTCGTAACGCAACGAATACTCAAGCTCTCACCTGATGGCTCTAATACCATTAAACTACTCACAACTCAAATCGAGTATGACGACCACCAAATCCACTTTCCCCCGTATCTTTGAGGGACAGATATAATCCTTCGGACTGCTGGTACTTCCATTAGTAAAGAGAGACACGGAAACCATCAAATGTTTGCTGATACCACACGTTTCGTATTCTTTCCTTCTTGTCTTAAATAGGCCGCAAGTCATTTTTTGATTGTAATGTTAATTAATTAACATTATATTTGATTGTTATTTACTTAAGAGCTTTTATTAAACTTTTGGCATAATGTATTTTAATATCTAATTTGATAATTATTGTATGACTTTGGAACACATAACAAGAGAATTTTAAATGTTACTACTAAGTAAAGCATAAATCAAATATTTCCAATTGATTTCATAAGTTGTATTAAAATATTTTTAGTTTATAAATCATTGTTAACATCTCTTATTACATTTTGTTATATATCAAAATGAATACCTAAATTATTAAATTACGTTAGCGTAATTTAGGTAATGTTATGCCCATCACATCAGCATGAACTTCTATGAAGCACTCACACCCCCACAAAATTTGACTCGTCTTAACTGCCAAACTAATCGACCATTTTTATGCTTTTGAGAATTCTATCGCAAATTGTATTTCGTCATATTTGTTTATAGTGATCTTATCATATCTTCCTAAACTAGAAAGTAGAGGAGTTATCAGTTTTTAATGTCACGATCTTAGGTAAAAGTCAAGATCTTACGATATAAATATAAAGAGGAGCACATGTCATGAACCTTCAATGTAAGCAATCTCTTCACGTTTAGTTGAAAGTTCAAACCCCTGAAACACTTTTTTCTTAGATTGCAATGGAGAAATCTGGATATGGTCGTGATGGCATTTACAGGTCTGCGAGACCTACTCTCGTCGTCCCTAAAGATCCCAATTTGTCTATGGTTTCCTTTTTGTTTAGGAATTCCAGTTCTTACTCCCACAAACCAGCTCTTGTTGATGCTGATTCATCAATCACATTATCTTTCGCAGAGTTCAAATCCACTGTTATCAAGGTCGCTCATGGCTTACGCCATCTGGGTATCTCTAAAAATGATGTGGTTCTCATCTTTTCTCCTAATTCATATCAATTCCCTATCTGTTTTTTGGCCATCACATCAATTGGTGCCATTGCAACAACCTCTAATCCCCTGTACACAACAACCGAACTGTCTAAACAGATAAAAGACGCAAATCCCAAGCTGGTTATCACAGTTACCGAGTTATGGAGCAAAGTTAAAGTCTTCAATTTACCCACTGTTTTCTTAGGTCCCAAGGAACCTGTTTCTGCAATTCCCAATTCAGGAATCCGAAGTTTTCATGATCTAGTTCAGTTGGGAAGGTCAAAATCCGAATTTCCTGCGTGTAATGTAAAGCAAACTGATGTAGCCGCGCTTCTATATTCTTCAGGAACGACCGGGATGAGTAAAGGAGTTATCTTGACTCATGGGAATTTCATCGCTGCGTCACTAATGGTCGCTATGGACCAAGAAGTGGCTGGTGAAATGCACCACGTGTTTCTCTGTTTCTTGCCCATGTTTCATGTTTTTGGCTTGGCAGTGATCACTTACTCGCAGTTGCAGAAGGGCAATACGCTTGTGTCAATGGGAAAGTTCGATTTCGAAATGGTTTTGAGGGCTGTGGAGAAGTATAGAGTGACTAATATGTGGGCTGTGCCTCCCATAATCCTGGCTTTGGCTAAACAGGTTTCTGTTCTTAAAAAGTACGATCTTTCTTCGCTACAGCATATTGGATCTGGTGCAGCTCCTCTGGGGAAAGAATTGATGGTAGAATGTGCCAGAAACTTTCCGCATGCTCAGATTGTGCAGGTAGTTACCAATATCTTTGATTGAGGTGTGAACATCAGTTTTCCTTGAAATTACTTGTATTTTCATGATGAAACTAAACCTTACTGCTGCTTCTCTGTTTTTTCAGGGTTATGGTATGACTGAAACCTGTGGCATCATTTCGTTGGAAAATCATAGGGTGGGTGTCCGGCATACTGGGTCAGCTGGAACACTTGCTGCAGGAGTGGAATCGCAAGTAATTAGTGTGGACACTTTGAAGCCTCTTCCCCCTAACCAATTAGGGGAAATTTGGGTCCGTGGACCCAATATGATGCGAGGTGTGAATCTCAACGTCCATTATTCTTCTCAGCTTCTGATTGAGTTTCGGTTTGCTATAACAGTAACCACGATGTTAAGCTACAGTAATCTTTATAGGAGAAACAACTGTACTATCTTGTCTTTGTTATCTACTATATGCTGTAATCACTTTCCCCCTTTCCTTAACTTTTTAAAGTTCCTTTGGCAAGAGATCGAAAGCATTTTCCTCCGTAATTGTCTTAGCTTTTCAGATGTGGTGAGTAGGTTTATCAGACTTTTTCCAAGCCTTATCATCTCTTATCATGTTTGAAATCCATTACAGGTTATTTAAATAATCCACAGGCCACTAAGCAGACCATAGATAATAATGGTTGGGTACACACAGGAGATTTGGGGTATTTTGACGAGGGTGGACGTCTCTTTGTTGTTGATAGAATTAAAGAACTCATAAAGTACAAAGGTTTCCAGGTAAGTGTTCCTCCCAGAGTAAACACTGAATGTGCTTCAAGTAATTTATTGATGGATACGGATAGTTAATAATATTTTAAATCATAAAAAATAATTTTTAGATGAAAATTTCTTTATTTGACAATAAAAACTAATTGTTAGCAATGTAATTAGTAAAAAATATCGAATATACTTTGATGATTTGGCATTAGTGGCACTGGCAACTATTTGACCATTTTGTTACTTGGTTACTTCCTGCTAGGTTGCACCAGCTGAGCTTGAAGGCCTGCTTGTGTCTCACCCTGAAATATTGGATGCTGTTGTGATCCCGTAAGTTGCGTATACATTCGTTTATACTTGGATGAATTAACCAAGTCCAAATAAATAGCATGATTTTAGGTTCTCTCACAAGTTCATCCCAATGATGTTTTGGTGACACAATCTGTAGATATCCTGATGCTGAGGCTGGTGAGGTTCCAGCAGCATATGTTGTGCGCTCGCCCAAATCGCCCAAGAGTTCACTTACTGAAGAAGATGTAAAAAAATTTATTGCGGATCAGGTAAACGATTGTTTAGGGATACTTGGCGCACTGTTACTGTAATCTGAATTATCAGGGTCAGGGGTCCTGCATCATCGGCTTCATTCTTTTCCTAAACTATACTATTATGCGTTTGCTTCCAATTTAATAGATGTAATCTGATTCTTCAAAGCTGTGGCTGAACTCCTATATGCTTGAATCAGGGGAAAAATGGTATGGAAGCAGTAAATAAACGGACAAAAAAAGACAAAAAAAAATCAGATTCATAAACGCAATGAGCAGAATATGCTTATATCTTTTTCTTTTTTAAATTTTATTGTGTGAGGGATCGATCTATCATTCATTTGTCCAAGCATTTACCATGTAAAAGAGTACTTTTAACATTTGGATTTTGAGAGGCTGAACACTCAGGAACGGCCTTGAGTGTATATTTAACACTTTTTTGGTTTTTGTAGGTTGCACCTTTCAAAAGATTGCGTAGAGTGACATTCATTAACAGCGTCCCCAAATCTGCTTCAGGAAAAATCCTGAGGAGAGAGCTCGTAGAAAAAGTCAAATCCAAGTTATGATGTTGTATATTTATTTCCAAAGCAACAATTTGTTGTTGGACATTGGGACTTCTCATAAGATAACCAGAATTCGAAGTTAATATCAGAAAGTGTGATTCGACCATCATACTTCAATTACCATCCCAACCACTCATGAATTGTACACGTTGTTTATCTTTGAGTTCATTTTATTTCTTTGTACTTTGCACTTTATTGTCTTTGCACACCAATTTGAGATTGTTTTATGGATGAAAAAACATGGCATATATTGGTCAAATGATTAAAAACTTTGTCAAAAACTTAGAATACAGTTTTGACCTATTTACAAAGTTTTGCGTCCCACCGAATTGGAAATATTTTACAAAAATCATAAGTTACATTCGCTAGAGAAAGAACGAAAACTTTTGAACGACTATTGGAAGATTCTCCTTTCTTCACCGATTGAAACGGTTTAATTGTAAAAGTTTGAACCGTTCAATTTTTTGATTTAATTTTCAACTTTTTAGTTTGATTTATTTTAATAACTCTTATTGTTAAAAATCGATCAATTTATTAATTAATTATTCAATTTACATAAATTAATAAGTCTTTATAAATTTAAATAAATCAATTAATTTTCATCTAACAATCTCTTTTCTCAATCAAACTTGAAATTCTTCGATGAGTAAGAATAATTTATGTCAATCATCATATTTTAAATTCTTTAATTTTATTTAATATTTAACCAATTTTATGACGGTTTAATACCGGTTAAATTTTAAATCTCTTGTCTTACGTACTTAACTTTGATTCCAGTTTTGAAAACATTAGTAAATATTGCTCCAATATTCCGACAGCTATATAAAGAATAATTTGTAATAACAAAAGATAATATAAAGATTTGCGAGTTTTCTGATAAACTTGTGATTAATCATAATGAACTTGGCTCTTGCACATAAAAGGAGTTGGCGGTTATAACTTGTAACATACAATAATGAAGTAGAATCCAATAATCTAGGCACGACGTTAGCAACCAAAAAATGGAGTTTTTAACTTGGGAGATAAGCATGACAAGCTCTAAAACTTGTCAAAATTTTATAATTCAGCACTAAAAATTATACTTTTTAAGAGTTGAATACTGTAAAGCCTATAATTTCGTTTGGTAAATGACCAATTGTTTATTTTTTGGAGAATTGAGAAGTATTTGGCTATTTCATTACGTCAAACCGTTGATAATTAACTGATTAAGTTAGCGAATTGAACTCAATCTACTGTTTTTAAAATTGCTTCTATAAGGAGCATTTTACTTCAACAATTGAGAAATTAAGGAAAAAAGAGATGATTGTGCCCAAAAGCTATTACAAATTACTCTAGCTGTCATTTTTATTATTGCTTTACCTTCACCAAAAAATAGTACCATAAACTTCAACTTAATTGGTAAGTTAATATATTAGAAAAAAGAATTTAACTTCGTTAATACGGAGAAAGAAACTACTAGTAGTAGTAATAATAATAATATTTATTTGTTTTTTTGTTTGTTTATTTCTCCTCCTCCTCCTCCTCCTCCTCCTCCTTCTTCTTGAACTTCAACTTCATTAGTACAAAGAAAGAAAATAGCAATAGTAGTAATAATAAATAAGATTTATTTGTTTGTTTGTTTCTTCCTCTTCTTCTTCTTCTTTCTCCTTCTTCTTCTCCTCCTGCTTATTTATTTATTTGTTTGTTTATTTTATTATTATTATTATTATTATTATTATTATTATTATTATGTTTTTCATTAGAGTTATAAACTTATTTTGAAATAAATATCTAAAATCTAAATTATTATAAGAATATTCAAAGAAATACTAAGATATAATACTCATGTCCTTATCAATCCTTTTTTTAAGTCTTACCCTTATAAGTCATTTTACACATAAACAACTAATACTAAACAACTAATTTTAACAAACATATTTAAATAAATAATTGATGTTATCCCTAGTCAAATCAACTGATATAATCCGTTGTCAGCTAACCGTTGATAAAATCAGTTAACATCTAATGCAGTCCGCCGATTACCAAACAGGGCCTATATAAAGTCAATAAATACAAGTTTACTGAAAGATGAATAATAGTTTGAAATGGGAGCCACACCAAAACCAATGATATCTTGATAGTGAACTATAAAAATTAATTACATTTGAGTGTAACTTAAAAAACTTATTCGTATTTCTCTCAACTTTATTGCAAAAGATTTGTCTCTCCAAGGTTTTTCCTCTTTCTAATTCAAACTTTATCCTACCATTTTATGATAAAAACATACCAAGTAGTTTTTTTTTTATACTATAGTTGAATATACTAATAATCAATCCTATTCTTAATTTCCTTTTATTCCTCTCTTTCCTCATTTAATGAAAAGTTACAAGTAACTCTAGCTCCTAATTAGGTTTGACGTGATGGAAAATGTAAGTTTATAGCTACAAATTTGATGAACGAAATATTGTTGAGTGTTCAACCTTATTTTGTAATTTTCGGTGGTCGTTGACGTCTTTATGGTTTGTATGAATAACAAACGAGTGGATGAAACTCTTTTAGGGGAGGCACAGTCCTAAAAGGTGCTATACATCTGTGTTCTTATCTTACACGACCGCGTGGATCAATCATGTAAGTCTCTAGAACTGTATGAAGAAATGTGTGAAGAGTGAAGACATACATGGTCATGCACACGTACATACACGGCTATGTGTGATGACTATGTATCTCTTTGTGATCGTGTACATTTGCGATTTACCTAACACTGATAGAGAAACGATCACTAACACGATCGTGTGTGTGACCTTGTATGATGTAGAAAACCTATTTTGAAATATAAAAGAGAAGAAGACATGAGTTTGTTCATTGGAAAGCACAAAACCTCCAAAAGGGGGAAAAACAAAGAGTGAGAGCAAGTAGTTTACAATTTTCATCTTAGTTTGATTGATTTTGGGATTGGGTTGAGAGCTTGTTGATTTGCACATCCACTTTGCTTTCAATCCTAAAACCTTTTGAGATAACTTGTTGCTATGGAGTGAGAAATCAAATTTTGTAAATCCTTATTTGTGATTAGTGGATTTGCTTGTCGGTTTGGTCTGTGATTTTTTATCCACTCTGGAGGGTTTTCCACGAAAATCTCTGTGTTTGCTTCTTTATTGAGTTTTTATTCTCATACTGATATTATCTGATTAACTTTATTATAGTGATTTATTGTTACTATTTGGTTGACTCTTTAGAGAGCGGTGTTCTTGTTTTTGTTTTATTGTCTTTCCTAAAAAGTGGTATCAGAGTTATCGTGATAGAAGATGGAAACAACTCTATGATCAAGTTGACATCAACAAACTAATCTATCAGAGACTCATGATGGAGGACCTTCTGTATTACAAGGATCTCTTTGACCCTATTCATGTTGATAAAGGTGTGAAAGATAATTTTCCTTCAAGATATGAAAGATGTCAGATAGAGAATGAGAGAAGATGAACCGAAAAACTTTGGGCCCAATTTGACGGTAGATTGATATTATTATATTCAACCATGTGTCTCAAGAAACAAATCCTTTTGAGTTGTGAAAAAAGCTAGAAGGACTCTACAAAAGGAAGACTGCCCATAGTAAAGCCTCTTTGATTAAAAGGCGTGTAGACTTAAAGTTGAAAGCTAAAAAATCTGTGTCAGAGCGTCTAAGTAATTTTCAAGATATAATCAACAAGCTTACTACAATGAAGATCACTCTTAATGATGGGCTTCAAGCCTTGTTCCTGTTGAGTTCGTTATCGAATAGCTAGGAGACTTTGGCGACGATGATTAGCAATTCAACTCCTAAAGTTGTGCTCTCTTTGGATGTAATCAAAGAGAGTATGTTCAATGAAGAAATCAGAAGAAAGGAGATAGGAGATAGGAGTTGACAATATGTAAGCTTTCTTGGTAGAAAGTAGAGGGAGGAATAAGAGCAGGGATCCCAAAAGGCATGACAAGTCTAAGAACTGTTCAAAATCTAGAGGTGACAAAGACGTGAGGACGTATCATTATTGTCATAAGCCAGGATATATAAAGAGGTTTTGCTACAAATAAAAGAGGGATGAGAAAAAAAAACAAGATTATTAGAATGATAAAGATGATAAGAGTACAATTGCAACTACTTTAATCACAGATAATAAGGTGTTCCTAGTTTGTGTGACAAGTGAATGTTTCCATGTTAGTAATTCAGATTCTGAGTGACTGATTGATATGGGAGCATCTTATCATTGTGTTCCAAAAGTGGAGTACTTCTCAAACTACAAAAGCAGAGACTTTGGGAGTGTAAAGATGGGAAACAAAAGATTAACCAAAATTGTTGGTATGGGTGATATCTGAGTTTAGACAAATGTTAGATGCTTACTAACCTTGAGAGATGTAAGACAAATTTTTTATTTAAGGACTAAGTCTGTTATCGGCTAATGTGTTAGATCAAGAAGGATTTTAGCGTACTTTTGAGCATAGGAAGTAGAAACTGTCTAAAGGACCAATGGATGTTGTTATAGATGTTGCATGTTATGCAAGACACACTTAATGGTGTGTGGTAGTGGAGAAGTATACACAACTGGAAAAAAAACTTTTTCAAATCAACGATTGGGATACATGAGTATGAAGGGATTAAAGTTGTTGACTGATAAATCCCTTATCCTAATTAAAAATACGTTACTGTGTAATCTTTGTGATCATTATTTGACTGGAAAGTAGCATAATCTCTCTTTTAAAAGAAGATCTAAAGAAAGTCAGAGATATTAGAATTAGTGCATTCAGATGTCAATGGCACTATTCAGGAGGATTCACCTAGTTAGGAGGTAACAAATATTTTGTTGAGAGGAAGCTGAAGTGCCTACAAACAGATAATGAAGATGAGTATACTTCAAAGATATTTGAAGATTATTGTACATCATATGACATTAGACTTGAAAAGACATAATTAGGGACTCCACAGCATAACGATGTTGCTAAGAGGATGAACAGGACAATTGTGAAGAAGGTTCGTTGCATGTTTAGAATGTCTATGTTGCTAAAGACATTTTGGGGTGAAGCAGTCCGAACTGTAATATACTTGATTAATAAAGCTCCCTCAGTTCTATTGGATTTTGAGATTTTCAAGAGAGTGTAAACTGGTAAAGACCTCATATATCATCATCTAATAGTTCTTTGTTGCAAGGTATTTAGGCAATACCTAAGAATTAGAGACAGAAGCTTGACTTAAAGGTGATACTTTGCATCTTTGTTGGATAGGATGGTGATCAGTTTGACCTTAGACTCTATAACCTAGAGAAGCAAAAAGTGGTCAAGAGTAAGAATTTAGTATTCCAAGAGCACGAGAGAGACACTGATCTTTTGAGATGAGATAAGTCATCACACAACAACTCATCATATGGCATTTAATTCTTCTCCAATTTCTTCCACTATTAAGCATTCTATAAGTGAAGGAGATGAAGAGTGTGACCAAACATATGTTGATGATGATGAAATACAGCTTGATAATTATAAGCTACATGAGTGACATCTGGATAATACTGAAGATGAATTTGTTGAGGATAATAGATAGGGGGAGTAAGTAGATTCAATAATTAGTGATATATAGCTTCAAAAGTTAACAAGAAAGAAAGGGCTTTTTACAAGGTATCCAAGTTTGGGATACCTATTAGTTACTGTCGAAGAGAAGCTTGAGAATTTGGAAGAAGTTGCTTTTTGTGAAGACAAAAATCTTTGGCTCGCAGCAATAAAGGAAGAGATGAATTCTCTAAAAAATAATGATACATTTGACCTTGTGAAGCTTCCAAAAGATACAAAAAGTACTGAAGCATAATTAGGTGTTCAAGATAAAGAAAGATGGTGACAAACTGGTAAAGCACAAGGCAAGACTAACAGTCTGTTTGGTTACTGTCTCCAACATGCAGAGACGGAACGAGACGAAAATTTGGAGACGGAACAGAACAGAAATTGGAGACAGTGAGCTGTTTGGTTGTGA
>JAOTAY010000008.1:5026383-5043826 GCA_025629805.1 Erythroxylum baracoense | reverse complement strand
GGTTTTGGAAGGAACAAAAATTTTATGTCTCTGTCTCCGGAGTCGGGACAGAAATTGGTGGGGACAGCAAGCAAACATGTCGGGGACAGAATTTTTCTGTCCCCATCTTCTGTCCCCACCCACGGGGACAGCAAGCAAACGTAGGGTAATAGTAAAAGGGGTTAGTCAAAATAAGGGTATAGTTTTTGATGAAATTTTCTCACCAATAGTCAAGATAACCTCAATTCGAACAATTTTGGATCTGATTGGCTATTTAGATCTTGAACTCAAAACAATTGGATGTTTGAAAAGCCTTCTTGCATGGATATTAAAAAAGGAGATATACATAGAGCAATAAAAATGTTTCAGAGTTAAAGATAAGAAAATTCTGGTTTACAAGTTGAAGAAAAGCCTATGTGGGTTAAAACAACCTCCAAGGTAGTGATATTAAAAGTTCGATTCTTTTATGACGGATCATGGTTATAAACAAACTTATGTTGATGCTTGTATGTGTTTTAAGAAATACATAAGTAAGAACTTTATCATTCTTCTTCTATATGTTGATGATATACTGATCGTAGCTCAAGATGTTGGAAGAATCCAAAAGTTGAAGGAACATTTGCTAAACCTTTTGATATGAAAGATTTGGATCTATAAACTAGATTTTAGGTATGGAGATAACTCATGATAGGAAGAGAAGAAGATTGTGATTGTCTCTGGAGAGATATATTGAACGGGAACTAGAAAGGTTCAATATGAAGCATGCAAAGTCAGTTAGCATGCTATGTTACTTCAAGCTAAATAAATGTGCATGTCCTTCAACAAAAAAGGAGAAAGATAGTAGGTTCTTTATTCTATACTTATCTATAGTAAGGTTTTTGATGTATGTAATATTGTGCATAAGGCCAAATATTACACAGACCGTTAGGATAGTGAGCAGATCCTTATATAATCTAGAAAAAATTCATTAGAAAGCTGTGAAATAAATTTTGAGAAACTTAAGAGGTATTTCAAATTGGAGTTTGTGTTTTGGTAATGGGGAGTCAATTTTGAAAGATTATATGGATACAAATATGGTTAGAGATCTTAACGGGAGAAAGTCTACTTCAGGTTTTCTATTAAAGTTTACAAAGGGGAGCCATTTTATGACAATGAAAGCTACAAAAGTGTATAACTTTATCTACAAATGAAGTAGAGTATGTAACTATAATGGAAGCTCGTAAGGAGATATTTTGGATGAAAAAAATTTCTTCAAGAGTTTGATGTGAAGCAAGAAGACTATTAGTATTTTGTGATAGTCGAAGGGCTATTGATTTGAGAAAAATACTATGTATCATTCACGCATAAAGTAGATAAATATCAAATATCATTGGTTGAGATCTGTGATTAAAGAGCAATAATTGATGTTAAAGAAGATTCATACGAACTTGAACGATTCTAATATGTTAACTAAAGTGGTTTTTAAAAGCAAACATGAGCTTTGTATTAAGTTTGTCGGGATGTCTCTCAAGTAATTATTGAAGCATAACGTGTTTTCCTATTAATTTGGGCTAAAGGGAGAAATTGTTGAATGTCCAATCCCATTTTGTAACTTTTGGTAATTGTTGACGCCTTTATAATGGTACGTAGGAATGAAAAAAGAGTGGACGAAGCTCTTTTGGAGGAGGCACAATCGTATATGATGCTATACACTCGTGTCATTAATTTGCACTACTGTGTAGATAAACTATGTAAGTCTCTGGAATCATATGAAGAGCGAAGACATATACAGTCGTATACATGCCCATGTGCATGACATGTACGTCAGTGTGTAATGATCGTGTAGCTCTTTGTAATTGTATATATCAATAATTTAAGTGACATTAGAAGAGACAAGGTCACTGACACAGCCGTGTATCTAACTGTATATGATGCAAAAAATCTAATTTGGGACATAAAAAAGGAGAAGACATGTTTGTTCATTGGGAGGCGTAAAAATACCAAAAAGGGAAAGAAAACAGAGAGTGACAACAAGTAGTTTTTAATTCTGATCCTTGTTTAATTGATTTTAAGATTGGGTTGAGAGTTTATTGATTTGCACATCAACTTTATTTTCAATCATGAAATTTTACGAGATAACTTCTTGTTGTAAAGTGAGAGACCATATTTTGTAAATTCTTATTGGTAACTAGTGAATTTACTTGTAGGTTTAGTCCGTAATTTTACCTTTTACTCCAGAAGGCTTTTCCAGCAAATCTTTGTGATTGATTCTTTATTTAGTTCTTATTCTCATACTAATATTATCCGACTCTTTGGAGAGCTGTGTTCTTGTTCTTGTTTTATTATCTCTCCTAACAAATATAAAGTTGTGACGAGATCTTATAAATAGGCAGCAAAAACATAAGACTTTTATATGTTGTTGAATCATGCGATTATGTTTAAGAACTTAATTAGACTGGCTAGTTAAAGTTATAGACGTGATGCAGTAAAACTTACGAGAAGATGTTCAATTAGTAATCAAATATGAGGAAGTAATTTCCAATAAAAAGAATGAAGGAATGAGAAGGAAGGATGTTAAAGAATTCGAAATGGTCGATAGTTGTATATGTAATTGTAATCTCCGTCACTGAACAGAAGTATGATCAGGTATGGTATTACAAAATAAAGAAAACATCGTTTAACTTCATCCATCAAATATTATTGATTTATATACTTATCTATTATAATTATTACTCATGAAAACCATACAAAAGAAACCACATTTTCCTAATAAAGACTTGGAAACTTTCAGTGACACGAAGGGAAATTATGGAAATGAATTCCAATGCATAGGCTACCTTGTTTAAGGGTTTGAAGATATCTTATGTAGATCAAAATGCCCATGAATAGTTTGTATTTCAGAAGTTTCTTCAAATAATATGTCCAAAATTAACAAAGAAGCTGTAGATGTCTACTTATCCTTGTGGACTCAAGCCAGTATTCCTTGTAAGATGTAGACTTTCTTACCTTTAAATTCTTCCATGAACATAAGACACTTGCCTACTAGCTCGGAGGAAAATAGTACGTTAAATTGGAATGGACCAAGTGAAACACTCATACTGCAACAGTCTGCGGTTTCAGGTTAGATGAGTGTGGTCAAAAAGTGTTCACACTGAAAAGTATTTCCTGTTTTGATCTCGAAATGCTCCAAATATCAGAAACATGGTTGTTTAATTATAGTAATATTACATAATATTACTTTCCTACTAACGAAACTGCTTTCTGAATCATGCAATAACATCCTGGTTAACCTATTTAGGAGGAGTATATCCATGGAATGACCCTGGTTAACCTATATGGGAACTTATCCATAGAACAACCCTGGTCAACTTATACAGGAACTTTTTACTAGGATTAGCTGTATGTAATTATGTATAGTGATGTGTAACTGTTCTTCAGGTATATAACAGAAATCAGATTGTCAAGAATCATTAATTATATAGCTTTAGCTGACGGAGAATGGATAGAAAGAAACTTTCCACAACATAGAAGAAAGAGACTTGTTAACATAGCAGACAATATACTTGCTCCTCTCAATCAAATCTAGGAACCTCCGACTGTAACTAGGAAGCTGGTCCGAAAGGATCTGCAAGGCGTTTTATATTGCAGTTTATTGCGACAGTGTTGTAGTAATACTTATCCTCTGTAATTGAAAAAAAAAAATCTAGGAATCTGTTAGATATTTGAATGGCTACTGAAATGTTATTTGGGGTTTCCACACAGTATTCGATTCTTGTATAAACCTAGATTTTGTTCAATATTATTACTTTTCATTTACTAATAAACTTCCCCTTTTGTTATCTGCGCCTACCATTGCTGACTCTAACTGCACTTTGCAAGCCTTTTAGGGTAGGACACAGAACTTATCTCAGGTTATGGTTCAATTGCCCGATCATCATAACATGTTCAAGAATAGAGGTCTAAAGAGAATACCGTTTTCCCCCCTTACTTCATTTTAGATAAAGGTTGAAATAGAGAAAGCAACCTAGGGTTTATTAACCCAAGGGTACGAGTGTGAGTTTCGCTGAAGTCACAGTTCAGAGGACAAGTTCCATTATTTCTTACAGCGTTTCCCTTTCTGGTATTTAGCCTAAAAATATGCATTATACTAGTCTATATGCGTGTGGAGCGTGTGTATGTGTCCGAAAGAGAGCGAGGGGAGACAGAAGTGTGTAGATTTGATGTATACTGAGAAGCCCTAGCTATAGAGAGTGGAGATTCCCACATATCTATCCTTTTTCAAAATCGCTAAGAAACGCTCAAATAGATCCTATGTTGGTAGATCGACAACCCGTACTCAGCACAATCCTTCAAATTGATGAGCTTTCTACAAGGTTCTGATGAGCACCACAACATGGTCGATATCGGACTGTTCTACTTTGAAGACCCCAAATCGACATTCCTCTCTTACTTAGGTCGCTAAAACTGTAGATGCTACCAAATAATGAAGTCTTAGATGTGCTTGAACATGCATATATAGATCTACCAGCTACACAAAGAAAATTCCGAGAAACAACGGGTTCATTTCGCATTGAAATTTAGATTAACAGCCAAAAATGGCACTGACCTGCACCCACACCTGAAGTTATGTGCTTCTTTTCCATCTTCGATGTGCTTGAACATGCATAAAGATGGACGAGCTACACGAAAAGAAATATAGAAACTACGGTTCATTTAGGAAATAAATTTAGACCAAAATGGCATTCACCTGCACCTACACCTGCACCTAAGTGCTTCTTTTCCATCTTCACTTGATCTTCGTATAGACTAAATGGCTATGGAAGTAAGAACACTAGTAAGGTGCAGGTGCAAATGCAGATAAAGGCAACATATTGGAAAACCGCCTCACTGTAATGCACAGCTTGTTATGTAGAAGGAAGGATTACATAAGAGAAGAGAAAGGAGTTGTTGAGAAGAATTCAAGTGGCAGAGGGGGATTGTGATTGTGAGGGAATAAGGAATTGACGGGCACTATCTACTATAATTATACTGGTGGAAAAAGTAAAGGAACCTTAGCTATTTATGTCTGTCAGCCAGTACAATACGATTAGGAGACGGTCCCAAGCCCCACGTGAGACAAAGCCCCCAAGCACGTGGCTTTTGGAGTTCCCACTAATCAAATTTTGACACGTGCGCATAAGCCATCTGACTATCCACTCGAATCGACAAGAGCCTCGTGGCCTCAACTGTCCCTCCTGTCTAGGTGAGAGATAGTGAGGGAAGTAGGGGCCAGCCAGTATCATGAGTTTTCACCCCTGCCAAACCCAAATCCAAAGGTGATTACTTAAGACGACAGTACGCGGAGGCTAGCCTGTCACTGGTCCCCCTCTCGTATTTTACCGGATGTCCTTCATTTCCCCTGAATAAGTCCCCTGCTTGCACATTTCTTTTGGGGCCAGCAGACCTTAGCTTTTTGGTTTGATTTTACTAGATACCAAGTGGAGATTATCTAGCCTACCTCCAAGACCACACTGCCCAATAAGAATTCTTGGCTCTACGCCAAAGGTTTCCTTTTGGATTAAGATTCAGATATAGTTTTAATTTATTAAAATACATAAAAACAATATTTTCATATTTTAATAATAGTCTCAATCAAACTAAATATCTTATCTCTGATCTTTACTATTGTAATTTGGTTTGATGTGTTAGTTGATCACAATAATGTAGCAAGTCACATCAATTAAACATC
Source organism: Erythroxylum baracoense (assembly GCA_025629805.1). Classification (NCBI taxonomy): domain Eukaryota; kingdom Viridiplantae; phylum Streptophyta; class Magnoliopsida; order Malpighiales; family Erythroxylaceae; genus Erythroxylum; species Erythroxylum baracoense. The sequence goes on along the minus strand of JAOTAY010000008.1, from coordinate 5,038,140 downwards.
CATCAAAACTTTTTTAATTAAATGAAAGTAATGTAACACTATCCTTATTCTCGATATGATGGATTCTGAAAGGTAAGTGATCGGAGACCTTATCCGATGTTAAAAGCTAACGAGTGAAGTGCAAGAAAGATACTTTCGCTTAACGAGGAAAGGAAAATATAACATGTTGAATGCGAGATGTATGAAGAAGAAGCTTGGACTTTGTTGTTTTTATAAAGGAATAAAAGTAACAAACTTTTAACTTTATATTTTTTATTTTAACATATAATTTTAAAACTTTAAAGAAGACTTTTTTTTTTAGGTTTTAAACTAATATGTTGACGAGTTAATACTAAACACATGTTGAGAAATGAGAAATAGCGTGTTTAAGCTGTAAATGCTCATCATTTTATGTAGTATTGTGGTATTACTATATATAACAGAGTAGAGACCTTAAAGTATTTATTCCCTCTATAGAATTTTTTTTGTTTTTATAATTAAGCATCTTCTTTGGTTTTGTAAATATAATTAACTAACAATATTATATAATATTTCTAAATAGGTTTGAAGTTGAATAATGAAATGAGAAAGCACAAAAAAAGTAAGAATTTCTTGTCCTATTAGTTGGTTTATCGAGTGGAACTGAAAAGGATAGAGGAGATTAATGAACACGAGTATGTTCAGTTTTTTGTCGTGGTGTCTTTATTGTGAAAAGTTCCTATAGGTTCGCAAATTTTTTAATTTTACAGTAGTACAAATAAAAATAAAAATAATCAAAAGAGAAATAAAACAGATAACACCATAAATTTAGTAACGTATATTGACATATCTTGCTTACGTTTGTGGGGCCTTTATTCAATTTGATTCTTTCACTAACAGCAATAGTTTTATACAAAGCTTTACTGAGCCGACATCGCTTAACCCTTGATATTATCCCTCGTCCTTACTACTCATGAAATAATTTCACACCCAATAGGACGACTGTCTCATACTAATCTCAACAACGGAGGATTTTCTCAATCAATCTTTTAACGAAAGAACAATAAACGAATAACTCAAATGATTAAAATAATAAAGAACAAAAACTGAATACACTTGAGATAGACAAGAACAACTTCTCAATGAATTCCACTCTTCTTAAATGGATATGAAAATTGTTGACAAAAAATTGGTAGAATTGCGCAATACTTTGAACTACCTTACGACTTAAGTCAATACACGTCAGTGAACCACCTAGAAGATTTCACACCTATGCAACTAATCAACACCACATCAGTTCTTCAAGCCAAGATGATTATAGCGAATAACTGAGCTCACAATCATTTTTACGCAACCGTGCAAAATACAGAAAAATCAAGAATTCAGTAATAGTGACACATATCAAAAGAGATCAATAACGTGAGTCACTCAAAAAGATCAATCCAAAATCACGAGTCATTCTAAAGAAATCAAAAGACTGAGTCGTGAGTCACTCCAAGCCATAGATACATTGATCCTTCCCAATCAACAAACCAAAAACCCACAACCTTAAATCAAGGATTGTATAACTAACTAAGACAGAAAAATGAGTCACCCACTCATTCAAAATCTAAGTCATGCAAGATGTTTTTCTATATACATCAACTTGATCCACACATACATCTATTGAAAATAGAACTCTTTTATATGTTTAAACTATTATCCCAAAAATTCAATTCAAACAAGAAGTATTATTTGGTTACACCTCATCTTAATTTGAATTTTAAGATTTGCATTGTTTTCAAAAGTTGACAATAAAAAATGCTAAATTTAAATAATAAAATATATAATAAATATCTTGACGGAAGCTTTAGCCAGAATGAATCAATTGTCAAATTAACACTTAGCCATCGTTTTACGCACACTTGCATATGTGGGACTCTCAATAATTTTCTGTACATAGGCACCTTAAATTGACTTTATGGATGAATAATTATTTATTATTTAATGTTTGACAGGTTGTCTTCCTTTTCTTTTAACTCGCCTTTTTCTTCCTGTTTTCTTGCTTTATAATAAAAACAACAAAATCTAATATAAATTTTGCTAATACATAAATTTTAAAAAAATTATATAATATATAATTTTACTCGTAATTAATAAAAAGTCGGTTTTTAATTAACTTTTTCCTACCTCATAAAAAGTTTACAAACGTGAGACTAAAGCTGACAACATTTTTTTTTATTTTTAGTGATTTCGACAGTCCAACACGAAAGAAAAAAAAGGAAAAAACGGAAGAAGATAAACTCTACCGAGTACTCAATTTTCAACGGAGCTGTCGACGTTTGTCAAATTTAGTACGAAACTATTTTGGGACCAACAACATACCTAACTACATGATTATATTTTGGTCCTGATAGATCTCTTTCAAATGTTCCATCAATCACTAATTATTTTATATTTCTTTCGTTAACGTTTTTTTTTCATTTTTTATAAAAACTTGGTTCAGATAATCTTTAAATGAGCACAATTATTGTAATTATTGGTTCTTCTGTTCCTCTTATGGCAAATACATAACTGATGTTTCTCTATTTTTGTTTCTTTATCCTAATTCGTGTTTCCATTTCCATGTCCCCAATGAAAGGGCCATAAAAAATCAACCCACAAACTTTTGTTCTTAAAAGATTCGGTAAATTAGACCTTGTAGGTACATTCGTTGAACATGAGAGTTTAAAACATTTCGAAATAAATGAAAATAATGATAAACACCAGCCATTTTTATTTAAATCCTCATCAAGAACATTGCTAAACTATGGAGACAGGTTTGTCTTTTATATGTTGTTGTTCATCGATCCATGAAAGTATTTACAACTCAAAGGGTGATGAAATGTTGCATCCAATGACATTTGACTCATATCAGTACTTGATCCAATCTAGATGGGATTTTCACATCTGACATGGTTCATGCATTACATGAAATCTTTTGTTATGGTTAAAATTTTATTCACAAAACTCTATATAAATACTTGGATAAGATACGATATAATGTGATAAAAATAGAAGATTTGTTCCCATTACGTATGTATTATGGGTGTGGAAAGAAAAGAAGGTGCAACTAGCAACCAGCCAGCCACTAAACAACAACTACACTTCTACATTATAGCTTTTTGCTTCAACTTTTGTTGATACGTCCAATATTTTACCACTAAACAAAATGTCCATTTCTTTATTTTTATCACGACATGAACTTCAACATTTTTCAGGGCCGAAGTTAAGATAGTCTTACCTATTCGGGCCATGGCCCTGTCGAGGCCCCCTACGATTTATAAATCATGTAGAAGAAATGAGCTTTCCGCTAAATAATGGGTATAACATTTTGAATATATATTTTGAGATTTTTTTAATTCAATGTAAGTTTTAAAATTTTCAGTTGAGTAACTAATTTTTTAAAATTTTAATAATTCAGTTCAAAATATTAATTTTTGCTAATAAGATTAATAAATGGACATTTATGCGGCATGTTCAAAAAAATTATTTTGATAATGTGACATATTTACTTTTTGAAGTAAATTGTTAAGGTTTTTAAAAATTTTATCACTCAATTGAAAATTTTAGAAATTTAGGCATTGAATTAAAATGTATTAAAAAGTTAGGCACTTTTAAATATATTATCCCTATTTTAAATACTTTTCCTGAAACCTCTAGATATAATGGACTAGAATAAGATGTAGATCTAAAGGGAACCGGTAGTGGGATATGGCTCGTAGATAGTTTTTGATTGATCTTTGACTATATTTGACTCTATTTTTTCAATGATTAAAACATTAGATCGGTTCAGTCAGTTTATCAGTGAAATATTTGAACTGGCTAATTTTTTTATTTTAGTTTTCAAATTTTCAATTCAATTTACTTTAATAATCTTTAATCGATTAATTTATTAATTAATCGGTCAATGTTCATAAACTAATCAATTTTATAAATCAAATTAAATTAATTAATTTTCATTTAATAGTCTATTTTTTAACTAAATTCTAAAATTTTCAGTTAATAAGGACAATTTCCTTCAATCATATTTTAAATTCTTTAATTTTGTTCAATATTTAATCGATTTTATGACGGTATAATATTAATTGAATCTTTAAAACTTGAAACTCTTGTCTTATTGATTTAACTTTTGTTCTAATTTTTAAAAGAATTTTGGATAACTTTTTTTATTTCTTAGAAATTTTGGGTCATAATAGTGCTCTTCAACGAAAATTTTCAGCCTGAATTAGGGTATCTGATGAAGTAACTTTTAGTGTAATTGTTGAATCTCAAATGATACTGAATCTATTGAGTATGTAAATCTTGGGTTTGCGTCTTCAGGCATTTGAGGTTCGAATCAGTGCGGTGAAGTGGTTTGTGTTTGGGCAATTTAATACTTCTTCTACATGAGTTATAGATTACTAAGTGTCTTGCAGGGATACTTGTGTAGTATTGAAAAGGAGCGAGTTATCAATCTAGTCATCTCATTTGTCTTTCTCTTTAAAGAAGATAACTCTTTATTATAGTGATTTGATGGCTGCATCATCAAACATGAAATGAAATTGTCTTCATCATCCTTGATTGGCATAATAGTGTCAATAAATTTTAAAAATTTTATATTCCACAAAAGATTTTATTATGGTCATGATAATGACCAATTTATGGGATCAGAAAATTATTATGATGCAATTTACAAAATGATACTCTGCTTCTGAGGTTACATGATTTATAGCTGCAATTTACTATTATGGAGATAAAGCGAGAGGAACAGGAACCGCAGCCTACTTTGAAATTGGAAGCTCAATTTTGAGGTCATGTAACCAGGCCAAGGCCCAGAAGTGGTCTAATTTTCCGTTTCCCCAGCCTATGCTTGGACCTTCTCAAAGGGACCATACTATATAACGCATGCCATAGATTAGGCTGGCGAGGTCTCCTGTTATAGGGCCGAGGCTCCCCAGAACAGGCCTCGGGTTCTCATGATGACTACTGCTTACTCCCCTTTAAACCAACCAACCAACAATTGAAAAGAAATTGAACTCAAAAATGAGAAATTCCATTCTCATTGCCCTTTTCTGTTTTTTCACTTTTAAATCTTAGCTTAATAAGTTGCTTTTTCTGTTTTCTTTTTCAGATTGTTGTTTAGATTTTAAATTGTCACAGAACTAAATTTGATTCATAATGAAAGAGTCAAAGAAATACAGCACGAAAGTATATATTTTTTTCATCGTCGTGGATATATATATATATTCTCAAAGTTCCTTTTTCTTATCTTGAAAGTTTTATTGAATTATATGTTTGTAATATGAATTAGAGGTTTCAGTTGATTTTAACATGTTTTATAAACCTTAATTAATGCCATCTGGTCAGTTAGCTCCGCCGTCAAAGGCAACAATTTGCAATCAAACGAAGAAATTCAGAGGAATCGTTCCCTCTCGTCTCGCCTTGTTCAATGAAACAAGAACCTACAAATTGACACCAGTGGTAAACTTAGTCAACTAGTATGCCAAATCACATATTCTAGGTATACAATTTTATCTTATTTACATCACCGACCCAAATACTTACTGATGGCATTTACTGCCACACTCATAACCCCCCTCCCCCCCCCCCTCTCTCACTCTCACCATTCATTGTTTCATCCCTATAATTAAGTACCTTACTCTTTACCACACAATTATCAGATACTCACTCCATTTCGTCGTAGAAACTGAAAGTCTCACACCTGTTCCTCTTCAACTCCCATATGGCTAAAGTCATCCATTTCTCTTCTTGCGTTGTTTTGACTGTGTTTTCTGGGTTTTGTTTTTGCTTTTCTCAATGGGTTTTCTGCTTCTTTTCTTTTTTTTCAGAAGAAGAAGTCCAATAATAACAACGACAGCCTCAACAACGCCAACGACAACGTTATCGTTGACAAGAACAACGATGGAGAGAAGGAGGAAGTTAAGAAGAAAGGAGGCGAGAAAAAGGAGGACAAGAACCAGATCACTGTGGTTTTCAAGGTGGATATGCATTGCGAAGGCTGCGCGTCTAAAATTGCCAAACATGCTCGTGCCCTTGAAGGTATTTATTGATATGCAACTCCTATTGACTCCTTTAATGTTCTGGGTTTTCTTCTAAATTGTTGTTTATTTTATTTCATTTCCTCTAATCTGTTTGCTGTATAGATTCAGGTCTTCCTAATAACTTGGAACTGCTGTGACAGGGGTTGAGAATGCGAAAGCAGAGGTGGATTCCAACAAACTGACAGTTATAGGGAAGGTGGATCCTTTGCAGATTCGAGAGGATCTCCACCTCAAGACCAATAAGAAGTTTGATATCATCTCTCCACAGCACAAGAAAGAAGACGCTAACAAGAAAGATGAGAATAAGAAATCCAACGACAAGAAAACTGACACTGACACTATTGACGCTAACACTAAGAATACCAAGAAACCTAAAGAGGTAATCACCAGTACTTAATTAATTCATTCTTTTGGCGCACTTTAGTACCGTTCTTTCTAACCTGCGCATGGTGATTCTACTTTCAAATCAATAGCTCCTCGGCGGATATCTAATTTTCATTATTTGACGTTACATTTCCGTGTCAATTGGACAGGCGTATTTTAACAGAAACGAAAATCGTTTGTTTATTATATAATAATCATAATCTTAACTGCCACTTTGATGGTGTAGTCACCGGTGACGACGGCCGTTCTCAAACTGGGGTTTCATTGCCAAGGTTGTATCAAGAGAATTCACAAAATTATCTACAAGACCAAAGGTGACTTTTATCTTCCCTATATAAATAAATAACCATCTCCGGCCTCGTCCATTTCCGTCACCGTAATGGCGTTATGATTTATGTCCTACAGGTGTGCAAGATATGACTCTGGACAAACAGAAGGAGACGGTGACGGTCAAAGGGACAATGGACGTGAAGGGTTTGACCGAGATTCTTAAGGATAGACTCAAGAGGCCCGTTGAGATCGTTCCGGCGAAGAAGGAGAAAGAGGAGGGCGCCGGCGGCGGAGATAAAGATGGCGGGAATGAAGGAGGCGGGGGAAAGAAGAAAAAGGGTGGCGGCGGTGGCGGTGGCGGTGACGGTGGCGGTGGTGGTGGGCAGGAGAAGAGTGGCGGAGTTGACGTGGCTACGATTGAAGGTAACCGAATGGATTTTGTGGTTCAACCTGGGTTCGGGCACGGTTACGGGTACATGGGTCAGCCTATGTATGGAAATGGATACATGGGTCAACCCGTGATGGCGAATGGTGGCTACATGAGTCAGCCTGTCTATACGCATGCTCCGAATTACGGATACGGGTACGGATCGGTGCCCGGTTATCCAGCTCACTTGAAGTTCAACGATGAGAACCCTAACGCCTGCTCCATTATGTAGTGTAATAGTTATAAATTAGGGTTAATAAGTGCTTCTATAGCAAGAGCTTCAACGGGGGAGACCAAAAATGTAAATAAAATATAGAGGCTGGGTGGGTGAAAATTTTAGGTGGAAACAATCTATGTAAGGTAGTTGTTGAAAAGTATCTTTTTAAATGTGGTTGTTTATTTAAGGTTATGAATCGATGATGCATATGAGGTTGTTAAGAGTTTTTCTTTCTTTTAACATGTGGACTGGTTATGCGAGGTTGTTAAGAGTTTTTCTTTCTTTTAATATGTGGACTGGTTCTCTTTATTGAAACAAGTCCATATGGCATAGTTGTTTGTTCGAGTACAAACTTAAGACTGGTGGAATATTCTTTGCTATAAAGAGTCATTCCACAGTTACTAATCTAATGAACAACTCCTAGTAGTCTGGTACTACTACCCCACATCTCCAAATTTCAATGTACATTTTAGGCCTCTTACGATTTGGACTATGTGCATAGATTGATGAAACGATTGGAAAATTGTTGCTCCCTCTCGAAAATCAACCAAGTCTGATCCGATTACATAGCTTTTCTTATAATATTTGGGGTTAGCAAAAAATGGGTTTCAAACTAAATCAATTCTAAATAATTTGAACAAAGGTAAAAAGATTTATGACTCTAAACTGGTTTGAAACTTTTTTTTTTACTAAGTTGACCTGAGTTTTTTTGGATTTTTATATGGGAATTGCCAAGTTTAGAGCATGTGTTGAGTAGGGAGTGGAGATCGCACTTTGAATTGTAAAAAATAAAAATTGTAAAGTAAACTTTTCGGTACTCTCCAGTTGTCACAAAGAAAAAAGGGCAAAAAAGAAAAAAATGTACTTCAAATCAAAATTTAAAATTACGTAATTTTTTTCTTCACCAAATGTTAAAACAATATTTTTTTTGTCTTTTTAAATTCGCATCGGACAATTTTAATCGATTTTAAATATTCGATGCTGACTAATTTTAAAAATTCAGACATTTTGTCCAATTAGGTCAACTCGGATCTAAATTTAATTTTAATTCGAATAAAAATCGATCAATCAGGTTTAAATTCGGCCAAAAAAATTCTAATCCGTATCTAATTTTTTCTAGATCAGACAGGATCGAGTTATCAGTTCGGACGAATTTTTTTGAAGCCTAATAATGTCATCCATCTTTGTCTTCCTCTCGCCCATCTTTATATTTTTCAAATATACGTGTGTGTTTTTACTTTTGATAAAAGATAAACAGAATGCGATAGCGAAGTAGTGTGGCACGACCAGGAGGCATGAAATTTCATTAGCTTTGACGTGCGATTGAGAACTTGCATTAGCTTGATTCTGTCGGTGACGCGAGAATCGCGGCTTAACTTTTTGAAGCGTCAACTAAGTAGCCAGCAACCTTTGCCAATTGCAAGGGCTGAAAATGGGGCAACAAGCCCCGTCTTAGAGGAAGCATTATAGTAAAATTGAAGTCCCTACAACTACCAGTCTACCAACGAACCAACCCAAACCATATAGCCCTTTCTTTGGCTTTCCTAGGACAGTAGGACCCCTACTAATTAATACAGGAAAGAGCCTGGGAACCTCTCAAGTCTCAACCAACAATATTAGGGTATTAGCGCCTCACAATCAGATGTCCATATTCCTTTTGTCATCATGAGCCCGGCCGTCTTCCATCCGCATCACGCATGCATGCAATACATGTAAAACACGTACATACGCAGAGGTGCTAAAAGAGACGGCTGTCACAACAGTTTTGGACTGTTGGGTATGCGTGTCCCTTATGTCAGTGCGTGTAGAGACGGCTTACTGTTTTCGTTTTCACTTTGTCATGCAGAGAGAGAGGTACAAAATGGATAGGTATCAGTGTGTCACCCCTCTGTACCCTTCCTTTGTATCACCGTGTCTGGTCACTGCCCGCACTTTTGCGGGATTCTTATCGTGCCCACATCATACCGTAATGTGCCAAATCCACACACCATGTATGCATGTAGTTCATTCGCATGCACATGATGATTTATTCATTTTTAACGCGCTCCAAACACTGCTTCCTCCTTTTACTGGGGTTGAATCAAGAAGTATGCAAGCAACTTCCATAAAGCGTGTGATTGGAGAAAAGGTGGCTGCTACAAAACAAAAAATTCACTTTTGAAAACTGTCCTTTGTTTTGTTAGTATGTTACATCTTACAACGCATTGCTCCATAACAAATACCATCCGAAGCCCAAAATTTTTTAATTATTTTATGTTAAAAAATGAAGAAGAATATTCTATCCACCTAATTAAATACTCAACCTTATATGAACTTGCCAAGTGCCAACCCCATCACAGATTAAATAAAAACACTACTATTCCTGTCTCTGTCTTTATAAATTATAGTTTACCCAAGAGCAATTTAACCTAACAAGAAGTTGGTGTGCTTCCACTTTTGTTCTTTGTGTAAAGCATTTGCTCAATCTCATATTGGAGGCGGACATGTTGATGGACACCTGGACTAGATTCCAAATCCATGTGATTGGAGGTCCCTTTTCCCCTTTGGACTTGATGATTGCATGAACTCAATATCACGTGGGCGTTACTAATTACTAGAGCTTGTCAAAAAAGTGCACTATTATTATTTAAACAGAGGGGGAAATTAAGAGCCGTTTACCAAGAGATTTTAGTTTAAAGCGTGGTCAAGATTCTCTTCTAATCATACTAGCTTGGAAATGGAAGAATCATCGAATTATTCATTTAGTGATCTTAATTATTCTATTTAATATTTGTCAAAATTACTCTTTTCATAATAATATTATATGCATATTATGATCATAAAAATTGTTCCATGGTAAAATTTTGTTTGGGGTTTTTGTCCATACATGTATATGTACACAGGTGGGTGGGACAGGGCTCTGCTTCTCCTCCAGATGTCATTTCTTGACTCCCAAGGACTTCTTATCAGTGACCCAGAACACTAAAAAGATCTACATCATTAATGTTAACCGCTGATGAGCTCTATTTCATTCCAATATTGAAATCCTTTTCACTACACTACCGAGTCCAATAATAGCATGTCACGTTCAGAAACAGAGCTCCCTCTTCTTTTATCTTCTTCTTCGAAACTGCGGAGAAAGAGACAAGGCAAGTTCATAGTCGGCTAATTCCTGTAAGCATCATTCTAGTACAGTCTGATGTAAATTTCCTGAGTAATCATGTGGACTTTGCCCCACCCGCACTTGCCTCGTACACTCGGAGTCATATGGATGCGTTACGCGTGCACATCATCAGATTTAAATATTTGACAAAAAGCAACTTCATTTGAACGCCACGGTAACTTTATAAGATTGTCCAACTTCGTCCAGAATGTTGACAAAGGAAATAGAAGACATGCGAGATTTGATAGTATTAGATTATTTACTAGTAATTATAATTATTTATTGTATTACAAAAACAAACACAAAAAGATTTCACTGTTATATATATATATATAGATATAAAGAATGCGATAGGCAAAGCTCTTTGGTTACGAGTCCACCAGTAATGATTCGTATCTATATGATTGAATGAGGATGGACATCTTCTAATGTCCAACTTGCAAGGGAAGGTACCGACGACCTTAGTGGTCAAGTTTTTATAAAGCAAAGGGCATTGAAAACTGCCTTTCTTGGTGCAAAAGTTTCAAAGTTGCATAGTATCACTTTAAACACTTTACATCGCAAGCGCAAACACCGCAAAAGAAAAGTCTCAGTGATCAACATCGAGTTGAATGGGACTTGTAGGGTAAGGTTAAATTTTTTTCAGTAATGTGGATATATATAGCAAAGGGGACATCATTCTGTACCCTACACATTTAATAACAGAAACAATGCCTCGATTAAATTTGATTAAGATGCAAATTTGGGTCCATTCATTACTAGTTTTAATCATTACTCCCTTTATTTTATGTAAATTAAAAAAATTTACAGTATAAGTAATAATAACACAGTTTCATTTTTATTTTAAAATCTTAAAAAATTAGCAAATTGATAGACATATAGCATTAAAGTTTTCACTGTCTACCGCTGTTGGATCAATTATCTATAATGTCAAAAGCACGAAAAAAGATTTGTAGCTCGTTTGTTTTACCATGTAGCCCAGTTCTTGGCTGACAGTAAGGCTCAAGTACAGATTGTGTTTGGTCCAGAGTCATGTTGGGTTAATAATAGACTGAAGCCTATTTTGATCAGACGACCCAAACACCCAAAAGCCAGGATATTATACCCGGACCGACGTAATAACAAGAAGGAGTTGGCCTAATGGCTTTAGCTCCTCACTTAAGGCTCTCCTTTACAGGAGGTCTTGAGTTCGAGTCACGCCAAAGGAGGAGAAATAGGATATTTGTCCTATTGATGATCCTCTAGCCCCCTGGGTACAGCTCCTTGATCGGATCAATTACGGACGTCTCGCTTCCAG
>JAOTAY010000008.1:4973621-4996327 GCA_025629805.1 Erythroxylum baracoense | reverse complement strand
ATTACTTTCTTCATAAGAAAGAAACAAACATGTGCTAGTCTAACCATTTCATCAATACCCCGTCTTGATGAAACTATTACTAGGAATATTTTAGGAATAATATAAAAACATGTAATTCGAATCTCATAATTATAATCACATTATAATTTCTAATTGCATAATAATTATTCCATAGATTTTATCTTTATGATTAATAATTAAATAATTAATAAATACACAAAGATAAAGAATGCCTTTTATTGAATAATATATTGTCATACAAATAAATTTACAACCAACATAAATTCGCTGTAAGGGCATACACCAACAGCTACTACTTTTTCCTTGCCTTGGGTTGTAGCTGGCGATTTTAATGATGTGTCTAACTACTCTGAGAAGTTTGGTGGCATAATATCGACGCTTACTCATTGTAACCGTTTTCATGGCACGATAACTGTGTGTAGTCTTATGGATCTTGGGTTCCAAGGGCTTGCTTTTACATGGTGTAACAAAAGGGAGGGAGTAGCAAGAGTGCAAGAAAGGTTGGATCGAGTACTAGCCAATTCTGAGTGGAGGTTGCGACATTCGGAGGCTTTGGTCAAACACTTGCCACGTACTCATTTGGATCATTGCCCTATCTTGCTTCAGTGTGTTAGTAGGGAGGTTATGGATGTTTCTAAGTGACCATTCTGATTCCAGGCGATGTGGCTATCTCATGATGAGTTTAGAGAACTGGTGAACACAACCTAGGTTGCTATTGATGGGGATGTTGTTGTTCAGGGTGAGGTCATAGCCACAAACCTCGAAAAGTGAAATAAAGAATCCTTTGTAATTTATTTGAGAAAAAAATGATGTTAAAGGCATGTATTGGTGGTTTACAAAAAGCTTTATCAACTCACAGCTCTCACCAGTTGGAACTGCTGGAGGGAGAGTTGGTGAAGGAATATAATGTAGTCCATACACAGGAGGAGACTTTTTGGGAGTTCAATGGATTCAATATAGGGAATAGAACATAAGGTCTTTTCACTTGTCTACCATCTGTCGACGACATAGGAATAAAATTACTATGCTCAGGGATAAAGACAACATTTGGGTCATGAAACCGAATGCCCTTCGTAGTATGGTGTTACATTATTATAAACAGTTGTTTAGTTTAGATGATTTGGTTCACAATGTGCTATCTCCTTTGATCCACCCAACTTTGTCGGCAGTGGATAGAGTGTCTTTAGAGGTAGAGGTGCTAGAGTGTGAAGTTCAGAATTCTCTCTTCCAGATGAAACCGTGGAAAGCTCCAAGAATTGATGGCTACCATGTAGGTTTTTGCCAAGAGTTTTGGGCTAATGTTAAATCGTCTTTAGTGGAGCTTGTCAATGCAGCATTACGCACTGGTACTTTTAATAGTAACGTGAATCGTGTCCTCCTTGTTCTCATTCCAAAAGTTGCCATTCCGGAGTATGTTAAGTAGTTTATGATGGAAATTTTAACAAAGATAGTAACTAGATTTTATAGCTTTGAAGTATGTATAAACGATATAATTGAAAAATTACCTGATAAAGGTGTTGAAAGTTGACTGGAAGCCATGATTCTCTGCCACACAAAATCCAAACATAACAGAAAATAGAATACCTGGATTTGTTGAATCCAACTCACCAATTTCTTACACACACCACTACAATGCCATCAAAAACTCCACAACAAGGTATAAGACCACCTTCAAGAATGCATCAATTAGGTTAAAGCAAAGACATTGTAGTAGACCATAAACCCAATAGGTAGGCTTAAGTGAAATTTATGAATGGATCCAAGGGCCCATGGTAAGATTAGTAATATAATGTCCATCCCATAAATGGCCTAAATGATAAAAACACATATCAAAGATATAATTGTGATAAGATTATGCTAGTACATAACAATTAATTCAACATTCTCCCACTTGGACAGCATAATCATAGCAAACCAAATATACACAATCAACACACCGATAGGATGTATGAATCATATATAATTAGATGCTATTAATCCAAAAGCATGACAATAACATTAATATGAATTCATTATAAATGAATGTCATCAATTTGTCACTCATCAAGAATGTAAAGTTACAATATGTCATAAATAGTGACAATATATTCACAATATTCATGTACCATATAAAATTCAAACAATCCTCACAAAACATGCATAAAACAAAGAAAACTCCCACTGAAACAAACAAAACTAGGCTCTTAACAGTCCCATATTAGAGATATGTTCCTTAAAAATACAAATAGGTAAGCCTTTAGTTAATGGGTCTGCTAGCATGATGCTCGTAGGTACGTACTCAATAGTAATCAGAGACCCTGCAACTTTCTCTTTAACAAAATAGAATTTAATGTCAATATGTTTAGAGCAAGAGGTGCTACTAGTATTTTGAGAGAAAAATATAGCTACAAAATTGTCACAATATAATTTCAGCGGCCTTGATATGGAGTTCACAACTCCTAATGCTGAAATAAAGTTTCGCAACCATATTGCATGACAAGTAATCTCATAACATGCCACATATTCTGCCTCCATGGTTGAAGAAGTTGAAAGTGTCTGTTTGACACTTTTTCATGAAACAACTCCTCTTGCCATCATAAACATGTATCCATAAGTGGATTTCTTATTATCCACACAGCTTGCATAATCAGAATCACTAAAGCCAACTACTTCAAGAGTATCGGTGTTCCGATACGACAATATAAGATCCTTGGTACCCTGAAGATACCTCAAGACCTTTTTAGCTGCTTTCTAGTGACTTTGTCCAGGATAGCTCAAGTATCTACCAAACACACTTACAACAAAGGCAATATCAGGACGTGTGTATACTTGAGCATACATCAGGCTGCCAATAACTAAAGTATAAGGGACTGTTTTCATTTGATCTCTCTCAATATTATTTAAAGGACAATGGGCCTTAGAGAACTTATCACCCTTTATAATTGGAGCCTTTACAGAAGAACATGATTGCATATTAAACCTTTTCAAAATACAATCAATGTAAGTGCTTTGAGACAATATGAGAACACGATTTGTTCTTTCACGAAGAATCTGTATACCCAAAACATATGATGCCTCACTAAGATCCTTCATATCAAAATAATCAAACAATAGTTGTTTTGTCTCAATCAACATGTTAGTGTCATTAGTAGCGAGCAAGATGTCATCAACATATAAAACCAAAAATATGTACTTACTCCTATTGATCTTCATATATATACATTGATCAACAATATTTTCTTTGAAACCATTACCAGTAACAATTTCATTAAACTTAATGTACCATTTCCTTGAAGCTTGTTTCAACCCATTTATTGACTTCTGGAGCTTACAAACCATGTTTTCTTTCCCATCAACCTTAAAACTTGTGGGTTGAGTCGTCTAAACATCTTCTCTTAATTCTCCATTTAAGAAAGTTGTTTTCACATCCACTTGATGAAGTTCAAGATCAAAATAAGCCACAATTGTCATAATAATCCATAAAGAATCTTTAGTAGAAACAAGAGAGAAGGTCTCTATATAATCAATACCTTCTCGTTGGCTATAGCCCTTGGCTACTAACCTCGCTTTATATCTCTCAACTTGACCTTTGGCATCATGCTTGGTTTTAAACACCTATTTGCATCCAATAGGCTTACAACCTTTTGGCAATTCTACCAAACTCCACACTTTATTTTGTGACATAGAATCCATCTCATCATTCATAGCTTCTATTCAAAATTTAGACTGAGAACTAGAGATAGCTTCTTTGTAGGTAGTTGGATCTGAAAAGTCACCTATATCAAATTCATGTTCTTATAAGTATACTAAATAATCACTTGATATTGTAGGTCTACGAACCCTTTCTGATCTCCGTAAAGACACATTTTTAGTGGCAATAACTGGAGCCTCTTATGCTATATGCTCCATATGATCATCTTGAATGGCTATTGAATCTTGATCAACCATAGGGGCAATTGTTGGAGCGGAAGCGACAGGCACAGGAATAATGATTGGGCGTTCTTTAAGCACAATTTCTCTAGACCCTTGGCTTATTCCAGTATCATCCTCAAAATAAACGGCATGATCTGATTTAATGACCTTGGTGGTATGAGATGGACAATAGAATCTAGAGCCCCTTGATCTTACATAATAACCAATAAAGTAGCCACTGATAGTGTTAGGATCAAGTTTCTTAAATTGCGGATTGTAGGGTCTCACTTCTGCTTTACAACCCTAAATATGAAAATGATGCAAAGTCGGTTTCTTCTGTGACTATAACTCATAAGGAGTCTTAGGAACATATTTACTAGGCACTTGATTCAAAATATAAGCTACAGTTTTCAAAGCATCACCCCATAGATACTCTGGCAAGGAATAGTTTACTAACATACATTGTACCATGTTAAGAAGTGTGCGATTTCTCCTTTTTGCAACTCCATGTTGTTTCTTGAAAGGCTTATTGTTATTGATATTCTTTGGTAGAAACTTCCTTTTTTGGCCATTGTAATTCTGGTTTGTGACCATTGCCACACTTCTTGCCCTTCCCTTTTTCATGTCATCCTCCTCCTTTGCAAGAATAGTAGTCTTCTCCTCTATGGTCCATTGCCTTTTCTGAGCATCATAGCTTGACCTAATGGAATCAAACTGAGATGGAAGAGACCCCATGATAAACCACACAATATATTCCTCATCGAGCTCCATACCAATTGCCTTAATCTTATGATAACAAGCTACAATTTTGTCAATATGCTCTCTAATCCCACTAACACCATCATGAATCGTGGAATATAAAGTGCTCAATAGTTCATTCTTGGAGAACTTCTTGTATTTCTTGTTGATGGCCTCAAGAAATCCCTTGGCATTCTCAATTTTTGGAATGTTATCACATATAGAGTCCTCCATACGATACCTCATGATCATCAAACAACACTGATTCAAGTACTCCTATTCATCATAAAGCTCCTTATCATTAATAGAAGGCTTATTTTTAGGTTAAGAGGAGAGTCTTCTCTTAAAGCCATATCCAATTTCATAATAGTTAAGTTCATTATGAAAGATTCAACCCATTGTTTGTGATTAGTCCCATTAAGCTTTAAAATGGCAGAGAATTGAGGACTGCTCAAAGCTAAAGAAAAAAACCATAAGAGCAATATTAATATGTATGTAACACAGGACCATGCGCTTCGCTTTTTCTCCAACTTTCTCAAAATGATCCACAAAAGTGATCATAGAATGATAGAGTCCATTGAGCATTAAAAATAAACTCATTCACAGGCAAGAGCAATACATTAAATATCACAACCAAATGCATCAATCAACTATTGCTAGGATAAAATTGTGTCGATTCATAACATTCAATATATTCTCTTCACTAATCTAAGCATCCTACCAAACAATGAATTTATCAATAGGATAACTTCGTTGCTCGTATGGATTTTAGTAAAAATTGATAAACTTAAAAAAAATATATATATATAGACAAAAATATTCAAATGCCTAGACTTACGAGAGGCAAGCTTATAAGCATACAATATTTAATTATATCCAAAACATGACAAAATATAACAAATCTTTATATTAAATAAAAGATAATTAGTCAAAAAGTACATAAAGTTATGCAAAATATGGCCAAGATATCATGTAATTGGATAAAATATATAATTGAATTATAAATAAATCATGCCTAAAAATCCCTAAAATAATGGCATCACAATTTTAATATTTAACAATGTATATACATATTTTAACATTGTCATTATTATTATTAATGGCAAAATTGTAAATTACTTAAGATGACAAAACTGTAAATAAGCTGTCATGGCAAAGCTGTAAATAATATGGGATGGCAGAATTGTAAATAATCTGTTATGGCAAAGCTGTAAATAATTCATCTTCAACTTCCAGATGGGTCAAACGACCCATGGATTATCCATGGCCCGGCCCAACTATATCTAACCATCGGGAAAATCATTTTCAACCATTTTAGAGGGATTTTGCTCCTTTTCCAAAGATTAAATGATCTATAAGATCTATTTTAACAAAAAACTCACCCAAAAGGAGATATGAGAACAAAAGACTTTAGCCATGAATGGTATTACAAAAAACTCACTTATTTCAACAATTTTTATTGCAAAAGCTTGCCTAAAACACATATTAATGCATATATAAACAACATATGACGTATTTATGATCAGAAAAACAAAAAACCCATTGTTAATAATAGTTTACAAAATGAGTATAAAATAATACGAAAATTATAAATAAATATATATAAGAACGAAGAACGAAAATAACAGCTTCAAAACTTATGAATTTAGCTCTGATACTAATTGATGGAAATTTTAACAAAGATAGTAACCATATTCTATAGCTTTGAAGCATGTATAAACGATATAATTGAAAAATTATCTGCTAAAGGTATTGAAAGTTGACTGGAAGCCATAGTTCTCTGCCACATAAAATTCAAACACAGCAGAAAATAGAATACCTGGATTTGTTGAATCCAACTCACCAATTTCTTACACACACCACTACAATGCTGTCAAAAACCCCACAACAAGCTAGAAGACCACCTTCAAGAATGCATCAATTAGGTTAAAGCAAAGACATTGTAGCAGACCATAAACCCAATAGGTAGGCTTAAGTGAAATTTATGAATGGAACCAAAGGTCTATGGTAAGATTAGTAATATAATATTCATCCCATAAATGGCCAAATGATACAAACACAAACTAAAGATATAATTGTGATAAGATTACGCTACTCAAGAGTTTAGACCAATAAGTTTGTGCATAGTGGAGTATAAGCTTATTACCAAAGTCCTGGTGAAAGATTGTGGCCTTTCTTGAATGATTTGATTGTCCCAGTCCAAACTAGCTTCATCCCCGGACAACAGGTAGTAGATAATATCATGATAGCCCAAGAGATTCTTCACTCCGTGAAAAAATCCAAGAGTAAAACTGGTTCGATGGCAATTAAAATAAATTTCGAGAAAGTCTATGACCATGTCCGTTGGGACTAACTTCATGATACATTAATCTACTTTGAGTTCCTGGATAAATCTGATTATGTTTTGAATGGAAGACTCAAAGATGGTTGTGTTTTGGAATGTTGAAATGACAGAATTCTTGGCACCCAAAAGAAGTCTTTGTCAAGGAGACCTGCTCTCTCCATATCTTTTTGTTCTATATGAGGAGCGCTTTGGACATATGATTTTCTATGAAGTTAATCTTGGAGATTGGAAGCTGGTTTTACTTGCTAGAGGTGGATCAGTAATCTCCTATCTTCTCTTTGCTGATGATTTGTTCCTATTTGGACGAGCAACTGAAACACAGGGCGAAAAGATAAAGGCTACTCTTGATTCCTTTTGCATGGCCTCGGGTGCCAAGCTTAACCTTGAAAAGTCTTAAGATTTTATCTCCCCAAAGGCCTCTAAAAGAAATGCTAAAAGGGTCTGTCAGATCCTTGGTATGTCTCTAACTACGGATCCCAGGAAGTATTTAGGTGTTCCCTTAATTCATAGTCGGGTCACTAAAGCCATTTTTTGTGGGATTCAAATCCTATGTACCTTTTTTTCCTATGCTCTCTGTTCCAATAGCATCACACCCATTAAATTTTTCTCTTTCCTAATTATTATATAGTTGGATATTCTTTGGCACATGGGGACACAAGAAAAATGGCACGGAAGATTTGAATCCCTTTTCATGAGGTTGTTAAGAAGGTGACTATCAGACTTAATGGATGGATTTAAGGCTTTAAGCCTTGTAGGATGAACCACTCTTGTAAGTGCAGTCACCTCGGTTATCCCTACTTACTCTATGTTGACTACCAGGCTACCAAAAAGTGTTAATGAAACAGTTGATAAATTGAATTGTCATTTTCTATGGGGTGGCGATGAGAGTAAACGATCTATGCACTTAGTTAACTGGGAAGGAGTATATAAGCTAAAGCGGGAAGGGGGTTTGGGTCTCCGGCAAATGAAATTTCATAATGATGTGTTGTTTCAGAAAACTGCTTGGAGATTTCTTTTTGAACCGGAGAGTCTATGGGTAAAAGTTTTGAGGGCAAAGTACCATGTTAATGGGGATATTTTTGACTTTCTTGCTTCAATTAGTACTTCTACTGCCTCGTCATATTCTTGGAGATAGTTAGTTGGTGCTTTGAAACTCCTCATGGGTGGTTTGGCTAAACGGATTGGCAGTGGCCAGTGTTAACTTCTAGACGAATTGTTTGTTAGATAAGCCTATAATGGAGTATTTACCTTCCTCCATTCCTTCTTATGTTGATATTAATGCCTCTGTTAGTGATTTTATTATGGCCTAAGGTTTGTGGAATTCTAAGTTAGTTTTTGCTCAACTTCTGATGGAAGTGGCTGCCACAATTTGGGGATATCCTCTTCCCCAAGCCTCTGATATGCACGATGCTTATATATGGCGGTATACTGCTAATGGAAAGTTTGCCACTCAAAACAGTTTATAGAGCTTTGCTCTTTAATGAGGAGCATACGCCTTCTCAGTGTATGAATTGGCTATGGAAATTGTCTATCCCAGCACGGTGGATCTTTTTCTTTTGGCTTGCATGGATAGTTCGTTTGTTTACAATTGCTTTAAGTTTTGCTGAGGCTCAGTGTTGTGTTTGTGGTTCTGGAGAGGAATATGTGTTACATGCTTTGCAGTATTGTCCAGCAGCGAGGAAAGTGTGGGAACAAATTATTTTGTAGACACACAACGTCATCTTTTTTCTTAGTGATGTTCAAACCTGGCTTAGGAATATCTTAGTTATGAAGACATAAGAGCCATGAGAGGTGATTTTGATGACAACTGAAGCTAGGAGAATATGGATTAATCGTTATAGAGTGGTCTTTTAAACTGATGAGCATGATGATTTAGGGGTGGGATCTTTCGTACAATGGCCCATAGAGCCAAGGTCTCGCTGCATAACAAACAACTTTGATAGTTGCCCCCTACAATTGATGTGGTCAAGCTTAACACGGATAAGGCGTCACGTGATAATCCGAGTATTGCAGGTACCGGTGGACTGCTACGTGATGCTTCTGGTAGATGGATAGTGGCCTTCACTGCACATCTCAAATTTTGTTCCAATATAGCAGCAAAACAACATACTTTACGGATGGGTTAGGTTCTAGCTTGGAAGGAGGGTTTTTGCATGGTAATTTGTGACATTGATGCAAAGTTGTTTTGGAGTTAATTAATTCTGCAGACATCACTTTCCACCTTTTAAGAGCTTTGATCGCAGATCTCATAGTGCTACTTGGTCAAAAATGGGAATGCAATTTCTATCATACATTACGTGAAAGCAATTTTTGTGCAAGTATATTATCTAAGATGGTTTGTAACTTGGAGGTGGATTATAAAGTTTTGAGAACGCCACCAGCATCTTTAGTCTTGGCATTGCAAGCTGATGCACAGGGGGTTGAATTTTCTCGAAGTGTTAAACTAGGCTAATTTTTTTATTTTCGGTTTATTTCTTTCATCGTTCACTAAAAAAATGATAATAGATTCTTGAAAAATGGTCCATGTGCCACAACCTAGCAATGTTAATGTTACTGAGAAGACCAAATGTATAAAACAAATACAAACATCCCTGTCAGTGTCATTAACTACTATATACTAAGCGTGAATAGGATGACGACGAAAAATTGTAATCCAACCGTCCAATTCATCCAACGACGTTCTCCTTTTCTTGCTTCACCTCTTTTTGATTCATTCTCCAATTAAATTAAATGGTCTCAAAGATGGAGTTGGAGGAAGGAGCCCACATTGGATCCTACTATTACTCCATCCTCCGCATTCGCAAGGACAACATCGACGACAGCAACAACGTTGGTTTCCACTATTTCGGCTCGTCTTTAATTCTCGCCTCTAAGTTGAGACAACATCATATCAGAGCGTGAATGGGATGACGAAGAAAAATTGTAATCCAACCGTCCAATTCATCCAATGACGTCCTCCTCTTCTTGCTTCACCCTAAGCTGAGACAACATCAAATTAGCGGAGGAAGCCCTTCTCTCGCCGCAAAGATGATCCTATAGCAACACCTTATGATGGCCGCCAGTGGCAGTCGGCCTTCCCCCAACGACGTCCTGGATGGGTCGTCCTTGTTTAAGTCTCTCACACAGGTCAGTGAATTGATCAAATTGTTTTCTTTGTTTTATACTTTTTATTTATCTGAAATTCTGATTAAACTTGTCATTTACAAGGAGGAGAAGCTTCAGTCCAGGCACCGTACAATGGGTTCGAAGGTGGATACCTGCATGCACTGCCCAACGATCGAACCAGTCTCAATACCATTTCCAACATCCTCAGGCATGAATTTATTCCATTCATCTTCCTATATTCCCGTACAAATAACAGAACACTGAAAATAACAACACGTCCTTTGTTTATCCAGGCACAGATGAAATTTTTTGGGAAACCAAACAGACAACCCCTTCCCTCTTCTCATTCATTTCACTTTCTTGGTTTCATCAACATTTATGAATGAGAGGATTGTGGAGAGAATGAATGCTCTGTATTGTGATATAGTAGTTAATAATATGACATTTCATAAATTGTGATTGTTATTCCTTCCTTTTCCATTGGTATAGGTATTACAATCCCTCAATAACTTCTGAAGAAGAAAGAAGATCCGTAAGTACAATCTTGGTTCTAAATGAAAAAAGATAAAAACTTTGTTGTGAAGACTTGGTTAAGCGTGTGCATTTATTCCTCTTTATTTATGCTTATTTGCTATATGATTAGGTTCAGTATGTTTTTATGATATTGTCATTCCTATCGGATAAGGAGTTTGTAGCAGGACCTTTGAAATCATCACCATCTTTTGGTGAACATCCTGCTAAACTAGTGAAACTGTCAATGTTGCTGCTGTTAGAGGTAGGAATGATCATGGAGATATTTTTGATTCTAAGCCATTAGGTTCAGCGGGGAAATCACCTCATAAAAACATAATGCAACCTTCTGAAAGAGCTTTAGTAGGGGCAGGATTTGGTGAGGGTACTCCAAAAGTATATTCATTTTGCAATGAAAGTAGATTGACCCTTGAATGGTTTTGTCTGTTCAGGTGTTTAGCCAATGATACATTTTATTTGAATTTGTGCATGGTGAGAGATCAGATGAAAAGTATTGTGATGATATATTTAGAGGGAGTACGAAAACAGGTAATTTGCTATATGATCTGGTTCTTGTAACTGCTGTTTATGATATCAGTAAAACAAAATGCCAAGAGTTTTATCTTTGTATTTTTTAGGGCAAAGGAGATGGTTTGCTAATTGTACAAAGCCACCTTCATAACGACTTCGATGATGTTGAGGGGTATTATAGTAAATATTGAAAAAGTTGTTACTCTTTATCTTTTGCTTTGTTACTTTTTCCAGCTTTAAGATGTCTCATCTTTAAGTTCTTTGGCAGAATAGGAAATATGTCAATTAAAAAGGTTGTTATAAGCGATCTTATGTTTAGACTTCTATTAAAACCTGCATCTAATTTCCCCTTTCATGTGATCTCCTTCTTATATGTGTATCTGTCTTCCTTGCATAAAGTATTTAATGATGAAAGTGGTGTCATCACCCCCACCTAGTTCTTGAATAAGGTTTGCGTTCATCTTTACTTGCCAAATGACTTTTGGAAACACTAGACTAAAGTGTGGTAAGATTGTAATGATGGCCAACACCACTATAAAAGACATGACCAATTCTTATCCCTTCATCTGTCTTTTTGTTTTAGTTCGAAAAACACCTTAGAATACACATAAACACAGAGAGAAGCTCATATATTGTTCTCTTATGATTCTCCTCTCATAATCTGTTCTGAATTCTCGAATGAATGGTAATGAAAGGTCTTAAGGGCTTGAACTAATCCCAAATTCTTATGTTTTTATCTCAATGATACTGATCTTCGTTATAGCTAAAGAGGAAAAGAATAGTGTCGAACTATATAATAACATATTTGTTCTACTTTCTAAGTTCCATTTTTCAGTTGCAATTGCCATGTCTTGTAACGCACATCTTACATTCTCTTTTAAGGGACTTAATGAAATGAAATAACTGCCACCTTCCCTGATCAGATGACAAAGCTGCACCAGTTTGGTGAATAATGAACCCCACTTACTAAGACAATTAATAGCCAGTTTGGCGAATAATGAACCCCACTTACTAAGATAATTAAAGGCATTAAAAAAGAACCAATGATTGGAATTTTACTGATAGCTCTTTATTAAACATGAGATCTTGATGGACATAAAGAAAGATAGGTGACAATGGGAAAAGAGACCAGATATTGGTTTCAAATGGAGTATAAATGTACTTATTCTTTCATTTGGACGACTACATCAAACACCTCGATGCCTTCATTCATTTAAAGGAGTTAATGAAATGAAATAATTGTCACCTGCCTAGATGAAATGAAATAATGATCATGCACACCTCGATGCCTTCATTCATTTAAGGGAGTTAATGAAATGAAATGAAATAATTGCCACCTTCACAAATGAAATGAAATAATGATGACGCATTGACTTCGGTAGCAGTTAGAAGACACAGACATATAGCTCCAATTTTCAAGACCTCAAAACTTTGCAATGCCAGTCTATCTTCCTCCCTCTTAATAAAACTACTAAAAGGAATAAAGGTTTGATAATATTGCATTTTCTCTTTCTTTAGACCAATAATGAACCCCACTTGGTAAGATAATAAATGCATTTTTTCTCAATCTCTCTATAATCTCATTAGTAACTATTACATTTTCCTCTCCAAAGCTTATCCACCTCTTTTTATCAAAATATTGATAAGTCAACTGGTAGTGTCGATGATACAGTGAACTTAAAGCTTCAGGTGATAGAAGATCGATGGTTTTTAGCTCTTCCCACTTTGGGGAACTTAAAGCTTCAGGTGAAAGAAGATCGAAAGTTTACTTATTGTATCATCGTTGTTTTACGATAATGGCTTTAAGAATCAATAGAAAGTCACTGCTCATTATTTATTAAACATGAGAGCTCGATGGACATAAAGAAGGATAGCCAACATTGGGAAAACAAACCAGAAATTGCGTATTAAATGAAAACATTAAATAGAAAATGATTACCTGACACAATCGACTAAATTTAAATTTTGATTGTCGATCAATCAAAAACTTGCACTTGCATACAGACAACTCTCAACGCATCCAACAAGCACATTTACATCATATCGTCCCCTTCTCTTGTTCCAAGGAATTAAATGATATTCTCGAACAATAAGTTGGGAAGCCAAAAGAATATCTCAAACAATGGCAATTTAGAAATACTAGGGACTAAGGACTTGCTTGGAGAGTTATTAAAAATTGCTGTTCATAATGATTTACAGGTTATCCCGCTTCCTCACTTGAAGTTGAAGGTGGCATCTGTTCAACTTCCAATCTTCCTTTTTTCTTGTTGGCTATAAATTTGCAACTTTTGTTTCAACTTCTTTTCTTTTTTCTCCTTCCTTTTGTTGTTGAATAGTTTGTGTTTGCTACAATTATCTGATTTTGTTCATGAATCCTTTTACCTTTTCTTTTTGGTTTCAAAATTATTTTGTCAACCTAAAGCAGAATGACAATCTTAGATCAAAGATCAAACGTCCCTAAATTTAGTGCCTTAGTTCTGATACTATCATTTTTAGTTTTTCCTTTTTTTAATTTCTTTTAAAAAGTTGAAACTTTTCTCCCTACATTAATCTATGCTTTGCACCTTATGACAGAACTTTAATCCACCGATGCATTCCTTATCTTTACCAATGTCTATGGTCGATGCCAAGAAGCATAATACCTACGATCACCATGTCATGATGAGAGTATCTCAGCTACAAAATATAGACTTGTCTTATTCAAACAACTTCTTAGCACATAAGTTTTTACAAGAAATCTGCCTAGAATTGAAACTCCAGGGACCTTCAACTTATAGTCCAACCCATTTGCAGAGCCTGTGTACTCTTGATAAGGTGAAATCAACTATAAAAAGGGCAGAGAAACAATCCTACTTAAAGAAACGATCCTCTTTATCTCCACTAACATCATTGTCAGACTATAACCAAAAACAGGAACAACATGAACAAACGCAAGGAAGTGAAATGGATGGCAAACAGACTATGTTTGCTGCTGGGTGTCCTGATTGTTGTATGTACATTATGGCTTTGAAGAACAATACAAAATGCCCTTGTTGTAAGGCTACCATTGCATCCCCATCATTGCTCGCTAAGAAGCCTCGACTTGATCTTAATGCAACAATCTGATTCCTTGGGGCTACAAGTTTTGTGCGTTATAAACAATATAAATTTTAGTACATAGAAATTGTGCATTATATAATCAATTTAGGAAAGTTTTTTTCTTTTTTATGCCAATTTTAACTAAATATATTTGAAGGTTATAAGACTACCTATTTAGTAGTTCCAGGATGAAGTTCCAGTTTCTTCATCCATGTAATTCCTTCTCACAAATTTGTAATGTTCTGTATTACATATTCAAAGCACAAACAAATCATTTAGATTTCCACTGTTTCCTGGTTGCACTGGCCAGTTATGTCTAACTGTGAAGTTGCTTTAAGTAGAAAGAAACAAACATATAGATATGAATAATATCTACAAGTTATTTGTTATATATTTGTAGTATATCGGATACATGTGGAAGTATATTTAAGTAAAGAGGTAACGTAAATAGTAAAAAAAGTAGGAAAAAAAAGCAAAGTTAACGTTATGAGGTAGCAGCGTTAACTAATCATTAACAAGAGTTATATGTTTAGGTTGTCTTACATATGGTGATATTTATAGACAAAATCATAGCAAACCATGCTTTCATAACAAGTTGTAGAAAATTTCATAATAGAAACCAGATCGTTGTCCATTTCAAATAGCATAACTAAGAGATTTAAGAAAATTTCGGCTGCTAATTCCTTTGTTATAGGAAATATAGGAACAATATCTACTAAATTCTTGTTGGTTTTCTAGAGCAGTTTCTTCGTCCTTTTAGTAGTCAACTGATACAAAATCCATTTACTAATTTTTGCGTGGATCATGTCAGTGTAAATCATTCTTCTCTTTGACTATGGGAAGTTGTCGGTACATAATCAATAGTTAAAGTGTCTAATAATATGCATAATAATTTGGCTTGTCCAAATATATCTTCCTCTTCTCTTCTATCAACCTCAGTGGCACCTATTGAGGATCAAGGGGAAAGGTGAATCATCACTTTTGGGCACAGAAAGCCCTCTACCATCCATCCCATTGCATTCAATTGTCTCGTATTTTACTGTACCGTAAGACCAGCTGATACATCTATTGACTGAGAGAAAGGTAGTGTAACTAATTGACTATTTTATATATTCTTCATTTTTATATTGACAGGGATCCCTATTTATTCCTAGATTCCTGTCACTACGGAAAGATTGGATTGCCTCTATCTAACTACACAGTAGTGGTATAGGGAGCAAAATTGCTAGAGCATGGGAAAATGAAGAGTAATGATTTCAGCAAGAGCAGCCGGGTAAACTACTATAGTATAGTGACTACTAGAATAGAGTAGAGTCAAAAGATCTAGTATAGCAGCCTTCTGAGCGAGCTTCTGGGACCTCCTGTAAACCCCCATGATTTGTTAAAAGGTGGAAATTAGGCGAAGCAGTGAATGGAGATTCCCCTGCAGAGAGCTGGATGAGGGGAGATCTTCATGTCTAGTTTGGAGGGCGGGGTATTCCCAACCCTACTTTCATTATGCCTTTTTAATGTTACTTGGTTCAACTCTATTTGTGACCTTTTCTCATATGTGAGACTCTCCATCTTTTTGGGTAGATAATCGATCGTCTTTCATTTTGATAGTGAGTGCTTTTTATAATAATAAGTCAAGTCAAGAATAATAATCGAACTGGAGGAAAGAGAAATGGGGATTCAATTAAGGTTATATTTTTATACTTATTACAAATAAAAAATTTGATTATTTTTTATGACATCTTTATTATATGATCTACACTTTTTTCTTTGGTAAAAAGAGTATTGAACTTCCTCTCGATAAGGTCCATGCTGAATTGAAGACAAAAACATTTCTCGTTCATATCAAACTTGTTTAGATCCAACCATTGCTATTTGGTAACCTGCTCTAGAAAACCAATAAGAATTCAGTGGATATTGTTCCTATATTTTCCATAACAAAGGAATTAGCAGGTTAAATTTGCTTAACTCTCTTAGCTATGCTATTTGAAATGGACAACGAATTGGTTTCTATTATAAAATTTTCTACGACTTGGTATGAACGCGTAGTTTGCTATGATTTTGTCTATAAATTTCACCATATCTAAGACAACCTTAACATATAACTTTCGTTAACGATTAGTTAACGCTACTACCTCGTAACGTTAACTTTGCTTTTTTTCTCCTACTTTTTTTACTATTTATCTTATCTCTTTACTTAAATGTACTTCCATATGTATCTTATATATTACAAATATATAACAAACAACTTATAGATATTATCCAAGTAAATTCTATTTTGCACATTTTAGTTCAGCTGGGCATTATCGCTTTGAAGATCTCACTGTGCATTTACACAGTGACCACCTGCTAGTATTTATATAAAAGTAAATGTACCCCGTATACAAGGCTCTCTATTTTGCAAAGGTTTGGAGAGTATCATCGATGTACTTAGTCTTTTCTTTGTATTTTTTATAAAAAGGTAGGCTCCGTAATTCAGAAAAAATGTTTTACATTGATGATATATGTTAAGAGAATTTCAAATGGAATATAACAAGTCTATTTTGGAGAACTAAGTAAGAAAAATTAAAAGTTAAATTATTAAAATAGGAATTGACAGTTAATTAAACGATTAAATTTTTATTTGTTTCTTAAAAATTATATTCATTTAATTAATTTATTATCTAATTATTCTTAGTGCTTAATTAAAATTTCATTTATCACTCTTAATTTAAATGTTTATGAATGATTTATTTATGAATATATAACAAAGTTGGCCATTCATATCTAAACTGCTCGTTTTAGTGTACGTTGAATTAAAGAAATTTGTGATTTTAAAATAACTTTAAAACTAAATAATAAGGTAACATTTTCTTCACCACAAAAAGTTTAGTTATCAATTATGTTATAAATTTGTAATGACTTATACTAAATGGAAAACAATGTTTATGTTTTTTTTAATATTTTTATTTTTGATTTTAAATTCATAAAAAAATTTATTAGAGTTTCCAAACTTTTTATTCTTGTCTCTTTGAATGAAAATTGATTTTTAAATTTTTAATAATTTGATTTAATATCAGCTAAATATATCATTTAATTATTTAACATTAACTATTAATAAGAATTATAATAATATAATTGTATTATTTAACTTATTTAATTTATATATTTATTTAAATTTATTTTTCTAAAAATAAACACATATTTTTATTTTAATATTTATTTATTTTAAATTTAATATATTTAAAATTTACATTTTCAAATAAAGCAGAGGTCACATGCATTTTATAAACATTAAAAATTGCAATGTTTTACATGCATTTGTTCGAGGGAAAAGTTAAGAGTTTAGTAATTTGATGAAATTTACGATTATCATAATCATTATAAATTAAAATATCTCTTCATATGATAGAGGTTATTTATTAATAATTTGACACTTATTTCTGTTACTATTCATCAATTATCTTGTCACTTGGCATTTTTCTTATTTCAAAATATCCTTAATTTCAGAAAATTCTCAATTTTCACTAAAGATTCTAAATCACTAATGAAATTCACTAATTCAATTTTTAAGATACATAATCCACAATTCACATTATAATTACATTAAAACAATCATTTATACCCAGAAAATATCAAATGAGTGTTTGAACAAATTATTGTAATTTGTGCAATGATCAAATTCACGTGTATGTATACTAATATTATGCATGAGTATGAAATGCAATTTTCTAATCTCTCAATAATATTTCTCATATACTGTATTCTTGGGCTCTAACTCTTAGTATGCGAACGAGATGTTATAGTTTAGTTGAGTTTTAATAAAATTAAACGGAATTTAATGTTTATGTAGATTAATTAGGCTATTAATTAACTCTTAAATTAGAAAAATACATGGAGTCTTAATTAAAAAAAGAACATCCAAAAAAGATGAGAAAATTTTAAGCTTAATCTTATCAATTTTAATAGAAAATAATGACTACCGTAAGGATTATATTATTTAATTTTTATGTTTCATCCAAACAATATAAAATTTAGTAAATTACAGAAATAATGACTAGCGTGAGAATTATGTTATTTAATTTATATGTTTCATCTAAACAATTATAAAATTTAGTAAATTACATTGGTTAAAATTTTAAGAAGTGAATGAACTAATGATAATGACTAAATTAAAGTTGCTACACTATATCAGTAACTAAATTAAGCAAAAAATAGGCAAATCCAAGTCTTGCACTAATTCAAGAAATTTGTACCATATAGCAGTATCAAAGACAAAGCTTCAAGATTAGTGTAGGTGGCTTTAGTACGAGAAGTAAATATACCTAATCATACAACTCGATAAGCTATATCCAGCAACAATTAATTATTTACCTGGCCAGACATATCAGTAGTTTCAAACTTTACTCTAACATTTCAAAACCAATTGTTTACTCATAAATTAATACCGTACGGTAGTGGGTAGTACTACTCCAAACGATTATGTTCAGAATAGCTCAATTTCGAATACGTTTATATTTTTTAATATTTTAAAAAATAATCGATTTATATATATTTAATTCAAATTTAATTTTAATTCATGTATATGATAAATATATAATATTTTTTAATTAAATTTGGATTAAAATAGAAAAATAAAGTTTAAATCTAATTTAATTAGAACCAATTTGAACGGTTGTTACTTAGGAAAGAATTAGCCACGGTCAATACTTGGGCCATCCCAGACGGCAAAATGCGAGGTAAAAGATAAAATACTATTAAAATCAATAAAACAAGGAATACCAAAATTTATACTTATGTTGATACGAATTTAGAGCAAATGTGATGTATTTCTTTCGTGATACCGTAATAGCAATTAATTGAAAATATATTTTCTTTTCTTCTTATCACGCTTATGTATATGCGTGGGTGTTCCCGCTAATTGTAACAGAAGCTTTTCGTGCCCCAAAGCAGTGCAGGGGTGACAGAAAGCTCACCACCAATTGATGAAGGTGTTATATTTGAATAATGTTATCATTCTCTGACGATGTCTCTTTTCATACAACAGTTGTATCTTGAAGTGCATAAGTTGAATAATATATTACATACAGTAATGATAAAATTATTAAGCTAAATACGGTTTTGAACAAGTTTGAGCTCAAAAACAAATTTGTTCTTATACAATGCAGCTGCAGTT
Source organism: Erythroxylum baracoense (assembly GCA_025629805.1). Classification (NCBI taxonomy): domain Eukaryota; kingdom Viridiplantae; phylum Streptophyta; class Magnoliopsida; order Malpighiales; family Erythroxylaceae; genus Erythroxylum; species Erythroxylum baracoense. Next base: position 4,976,963 of record JAOTAY010000008.1, on the reverse strand, counting down.
TTCCAAACTATACAAAGAGATAACACTAACTAATAACTAACTGAATAACCATAAAACATAACTAACTCTATACGTGTGGAATCAATGTATTTAATAAACTAATATAATATTTATTCATCCCCTCGTGTTGGAATTTAATGAATATCATGCAGATCCAACCTACAGAGAAATTGTTAAAACCGAGGTGCAACAAGAGATTTCTCGAATAAATCTACAACTTGAAGTTTCAAAGGAAGATAACGTGTAACTATCAACCCTTGTTTGCATTTGTCTCGCATAACATGACAATCAATTTTCAAATGCTTAGCTTTTTTGTGAAAAATAGGATTAGGAGTGACATGAATGGCAGCATGGTTATCACACTATAAAGATATTGGTAATGGTATTGAAACCTTAAAATCATTCAAGACGTAAAGAATTCATTACAATTCACAAACCGTAGCTCCCATGCTTTTATATTCTGCTTCCGTCGATGAACGAGAGTCTGTATTTTGCTTCTTGGTTTTCCATGATATTGGGAAACTACCAAGAAAAATACAATTACCAGTTAAAGATCTTCCAGTATCAATACATGATGCTCAATCAACGTCACAATAAGCTTCAATTTTGAACGAATTTTTGGAAGAGAAAAATAGACCTTTCGATGGAGAACCTTTGATATAATGCAAGACATGCATAGTGGCATCCCAATGTGAAGATCTAGGAGCTTAAACAAATTGACTAAGTGGTTGAATTATCTACAAAAGATCATGATGTGAAAACTACAACCTTCCCACCAGTCGTATATATTGCTCCAGCTTATTTAATAACTCTCTACTTTCCACACTAAATTTATACCCCTTTGGTAATGGTGTAGCTGCAAGTTTTGAACCAAGTAACCCCACATCATTTAGAATATCTAGACCATACTTTCTTTGATTAACATAAAGACATTCCATAAACCTTGCTCCTGATTCCATTATCTTGAGGCTTATTTTAAGCCATAAAATAATCAGATCAATTTGCAAACTTAATGTTTATGAGCTTTAGCATACCCTTTAGGAGACATCATGTACACTTCTTTATCCAAATATTTATGAATAAAAGCATCATTGATATCTAGTTGATGAAGTGACTATGAATAAGCTGCTACAACAACCAAAAACATTATGGCTGTTACTACCTTCACAACTGGCGAGAAACTATCCACGAAATCGATCCCTTCAACCTGATTATATCCTTTGGTAACTAACTTGGCTTTGTATCTGTCAATTGTTCCATCAGGTTTTATTTTCACTTTATATACCCGTTTTGATCCTATAGCCTTTTTATCTAGTGGTAACTCTATCAACTCCCATATCTTGTTTTCATCAAGTGCATTCAATTATGCATTTATCGCATCTATCCACTCCTTTTAAAGTCTAGCTTGATTAACAGAAAATGGCTCTTGAATATTAGACACTGCAGCTAAAAATGATATATAAGATGTAGAACATTAAGATGATTTATGATAAGGAAATATATTGGGTGTGAGGTTTATGTAGTTAGTCAACAAAGGAGCAAATTGTACATTATTCAAAACCATTAAACGATGGGGGTGATTTTCAAACTCTAGCATTTTTCCTTAAATGTGACTCTTTAGGTATTATCATTGGTGGTTCATATGTTTGGGTCATTAGTTGTTCTTGTTCTGGTGTAGGTTCATCTGATGGAGTAAAAGAATCAATTTCTGTTTGAGAATCATTTGAATAAGTACAAGGAACAATCTCATCAGATTCAGGTAAATCAAAAGGTTTTGGTAAAGGAGTAGTTTATGCAAGTTCTTATGACTTATGATAAGGAAAAAAAATCATGGAACCAAACATCTCTAGAAACAAGAAATGTGTGGTTTTGAACATCATAAAGTTTATAAACCTTTTGTCTATGGCTATATCCAATAAAAACACACTAATATGCTCTGATATCAAACTTTCTTTTCTTGGGATTAGTATCTGTAGCAAAACAGAGGCATCCAAAACTCTGAAGGTGTTTATAAGAAGGTTATTTATGGAAAAGAATTTCGTATGGGTTTTCCAAGCTAGTATAATAGATGGTAAATGAGTTATTATGTAAGTGGCAGTAAGGATAGAGTCTACCTAAAACCTATTTAGCAAATGTGAATGAAATATCAAGGCTCTTGCAACTTGCAACAAGTGTTTGTGTTTTCTCCCTACCACTCCATTTTGTTATGGGGTATGAATATAAGATCATTGACGTAAAATTCCTTTGTTGGAGAACAACAAGAGGCAATCTTGATTTAAGAATTCTGATCCATTATCACTTCATACATTTTGCACCTTGAGATTGGATTACGTTTGGGTCATTTGAAAAAAAGATTAAAGAATTGAAGGAACTTGAGATTTATATTTTAGTAAAAATGTCCATGCAAATTTGCTAAAATCATTAACAATAATTAAGAGGAATCTTGAACCACTTATGCTAGGAGTGTGACATGGACCCTATAAATCTACATGAATGAGTTCAAAACACCTGGTTGTATGTATTTCACTAATGAGAAAAGGATTTCTCTGCATTTTTTCCATAAGATAGATATCACAAACATCTAGGTATTCAAGATGAATTTTATTAATGGAACAAATGCGAGTAGTTATAATATTTGAGGGATGACCAAGTCTATTGTGCCAAAGTTCACCATCTATGACAGAAACTTTAGTTGCAAAAGAACAAGGAAAATAATTGTTTTTGACAACATGAGAGTCTATGATGTGCTGATCAAATGAAGAAGGATCAAGTATGTACAATCAGCCTATTATTTTTTTAACTGCTAGTATTTTGTCAGTCTTGAGGTTTTGTAGAAGACAAAAGGATGGATAAAAGTTGAATTTTATATGAGCTATAATGGCTAACTTGTTAACAGATGACGGGTTGAATTGAAAGCTAGGTATATGTAAGGCTTCACATAAGGTTATTTTATTTGTCAAGTTTATATCACATGTATAGTGAACAAACTTGATGGTTCCATCTGGTAGGTAAACTGGGGTTGGTTGATTGGCTAGAGTTACGATTTTCATTTTCTTAACGTCTGTACACATGTGATTTGAAGCTCTAATGTTTATCATCCGAGATTCATTTCCAATTAATTCAAGAGATGTAACATCCCCTCACTTACGGGAAGGGTACATTGGTAATTTGGAACGGGTTAGGAATGTGTAAAAGTGTATTGACATATTCATGCATTCATATATGCACATGAATAACAAATAGTGAATTTTTGCACATGTAAATAATTGTACATGCATTCATGACATTTCCCGGTTTAATTGTGAATAACTGTGATTTATGGAAAATGTGTTTTGTGTGAAT
>JAOTAY010000008.1:4959872-4973521 GCA_025629805.1 Erythroxylum baracoense | reverse complement strand
ATACTCACTATAAGAGGACCTATCGCCATGATTCATATATTTGATTTCTTGTTATGTTTGTGTTGGGTTAAATGGACCAAATGGAAGAATGTAAGATTTTTAAATTTTACCTAACCTTCCTTACTATTCATGCTATAGTCCATTCACACGTTATTGCCCATACGCACACTTTCTCGCCCATACTCCCGAGTTTCCTCCTCTATGATGGGTAAAAGTATGGAGATGGTTTATAAAGCTTATTTGGTCCCTATTCTCAAAAAGCACTTAGTATACACCATTATCGTGCTAAAGGAAGATGATAGAAGTTTCAAAAACTCAGAAACAAAGAGGATCATCGATGGACAATGGCTGGAGGTATTTCATTCGGTTATGCTTCCATTATTTTAATATGCATGTGTCTTTACGTAATCATTACATGAGATGCATGCCATATTATTGCTATGTTTTATATCAATTAGAGCAGCAGACAGAGAGAGAAATTTTTAGTACTTCACACACAGATTTTTAAGACACATTGACTTGGATTGCAGTCGACCTTTCAAGGATGATATAACGTATGTACCAAATGTACGGATGAGCTTTGACATAATGGCAGCCATGTTAGACAGTAAGATGTAATTAGTTATTCTACCTAATATGGTGTTGACCGAAACATATCAGACAAAAGTGGACAGAGTCGTTTGACCATTCAAATTTGTTTCGATGCTATTTCCATAGCTGACGGCTTCACATCATCTTCACATGGTCTGCTTAATTAGTTGACATTGGTTTTAGTTAAATGTGGTAATTACAGCAAATAGGTGCCAGGTCCATCATACTCGTAGCACGATAAAATAAAAACTTGAATTTTCATACAATAAGACCACACTTTGATTTTATAGGTTATGCATATGTCAGCAAGTGATTATAAAATGGGCCAAAACAACCGTACTTATCAAGACCATCGCCGTATTCTTTTGGCCTCATGTACGCTACGGTTGACTCAGCTCATAAGGATCTTGCGTATGACATCACTCTGGATGCAAAGAAAGCTCCATGTTTACGGGACTACATATGTTTAAATATATTATTTATTTTGTATATTTAAGCTCGAATAAAATAATGCTCTGGTCAATTAATAGAATAATAAATGTTAAATTAGAACAATAAAAATAATAATAAACATAAAACAATTAATCTGGTCAATTAATAGAATAATAATATTAAATTAGACCAATAAACATCAAACCATTAATTAACAAACTACGCATCCCATTGAAACTTGAGATATCTAATTTTCCATTTCTACCCCTTATTAATAAAGGAAAGAGGATTTTTAAATGAGAGTTGGTTACTCCTTGAGTGCAGAAAAAATGGCAATCACTTGTATCAATTCACCAAGTAGGTTCGATCCTGAAATACAGCCACCAATTGTCCTTCTAATCATAATCTAATATGAGTTCATTATCCTGATCTTTTCTTCGGTTCTATTCCATGCGAGAAGGTGATGCATCAAACCGAATACAAACAAGATTGTGTTTTTTGATGAATCATTAATTACAAAGGAAATTGGCGGAAAAAAAGTCAACTTTAAATGTTAGGCAAAATATTGATCCTAAATTTAATAATATCTCCCATTATTATTAAGACTGTTGACAAAACTTGCCTTAATTTTAAAAGTCTATTATAAATCTTTATCAAAGTTCTATTTTATTTTAACTAGGACTTGTTAATTAGAATTATTGTTAAAGAGTTTCTTAATTTTATTTGGTTTCTTATTATAGTTTTATATATAGGGTGTTGAACCCAGTAATTATGTATATTTTGAATGATTAACAATTGAATATTGCAAAATTTATGTTTTTATTTACTTTTATATATGTGATCTAACCACGTTTTTATCTTTTTGAACTTAATTTCAATAATTTTCTCAACTCAAAACCTATAAATCATCTAGAAATTGTCTAAAACAACATAAAAATTGTTCTAAAATAAACTTTTACTTGCCCAAAAATCCAAATAATACCCTTCTATTTGTCGAGAAATTCCAAAATAACCATTTATATGCCTAGAAGTCCCAAAAACAACCTTTTGTTTGCCTAAAAATCCTAACGAAATACATAGCAACTGCACTTTATTGTCTAAAAAATACATAATAATAACCTTAATTTATTACTTAGAGGCGTCTAAAAATTCCTAGTAGCTACATAAGAAATCACCGCAAAAACCAATTTGACCTTATGGCAAGGACTGAAATCTTACATTAATTTCTTCAGGTTATCTTGTTTGATTGTTTCTTTTTTATGAGTTTTAGTTACGTTATGATGATTTCGAGGGCATTTGACTTGATTTTGAATAATTTCTATAAAAATAGGTATTTAATGTGGCAAATATTTTATTTAAAGGTCTTCTTTTAGTTCTCCAATAAAGAGTGGATGAATTTGAGTGAGTTAGTCAAGTTAGGAAAGTTTTAGAGTTATTTTAAATCAAAATAAGTTGAATATGGACTTATGTAATTATGTTCAGAACACGTCAAATACAAAACTGTATTAAGACTCGTGCAAGCTACTAGCCCATTCGGCTTCTTTGGGAACTTAACATATAAAGGAACATGGGCTGAAAACAAACTTTTGTTTAGGACCTTCAGACCCATGTTCCTAAGATGACTCTCAAATGTGCCACAAAGGAGTTATTAAGCCAGCACAAGTGCATTATGGAACCATGTTGATAATAATATAATATAAATATAAGAATAATATGGTATTGTTTTAAACTTATATTGGTGAAAATTTTATGGTTTTCTTGAGATAAAAGAGACACAAAAGTTAGAAGAGAGCAGCAGAGAGACTATAGAGTAGTCAATAAGGGCCAAACAAAAGCATCTTGGGAGAAGTATAAAGTAACTTCAAAATCAAAGTTCAAGACTCCATTACGATTTAACCAAGAATGATAAGATTTGAAGAATCCATGAGAATGTTTCTTTTATCTTGTTTTCTTTCTTAAGTATTATTGGTTTTCTTTACTCTAATATGAACTAAATTAAGATATAGATATATAGATGGAATGAACCACATAATTATTGCCTTTGATTAAATTCTTAATTTAATGGAAAAACTTAAATTTTATTGCGAATTATTTATGATTACTTACTATGATTGAATGGACTTTAAATTTGGTATATAAGAATGAATGGACTTTAAATTTGGTATATAAGAATCAAGAAATCATATATATGAATGAAAAATAAGAGTTGCATGAAATCCTAAAAATAAGACCATACAATCTTTTGCGTAAGAGCTAAATCTGTCATAAAAATTTATAAAACAAGTTAATATGTACTTAGAGTTTTTGATTGAAAAGAGGTTTCAATTAATCAACTTAAAGATAAGGTTATACATCTTAAGAAAGAATATGATTGTAACTTTAAAATATCTACTAATCTAATAAAGTGGACTTAGTCATCAAATAAGGATAAATCCGAGCATAAAATAGTAATTTTTAGCCTAGTTTTAATTGGAAACCCAATCATCACAATCACTTTTCTAGAAATTCTTCTCCTTGTTCATTAGACTACCAAAATCAAATTTTTTGAGACAAATTTTAAAATTGTTGCACCTATCATAGAGATCACAATTTTGATTTCTTTGATCAAATAAGAGGAGGCTTAGCATTTTAACTTGCTTAGTCTAACCCAAAGTCGATAGGAAAGTATTAAGTGATTGAACTTTAGGCTAAACTTGGTTTCAAGATGTCTAGCTTGCTTGCTTTGAACAATCTAAACTTGACCTAACTCATTCTGAAATTTAGAAAAGTGTGAAAATTAAAAAAGAAACTCAAAACATGACCTAAAGCTCAATTAGACTTAAGATCAAACTCAAACCTAAACTTGATCAATATTTATGAATTTGAATGAATTTTGTATGATAACATTAAATTATTATTTATTTGATAAAACATGAAGACATACTTTTAAAAATGCTTATATTTTAAAAACTTAGATCAATATTTATAAATTTGAATGAATTTTGTATGATAACATTAAATTATTATTTATTCGATAGAGCATAAAGATATACTTTTTAAAATACTTATATTTTAAAAATCAATTTATGTGATTAACGCAAATTCTAACATATAATCACATTCAACTTTATGGATATATACTTGTTGCGTCCATTTTTTAGTAGAATTTTTAAGTCTATCTTAGCATGAATCCAACTAATCTTGATACTACTACATTTCATTCACCTAACTTGATGGACATAATAGGTAAGACTTGATAAGTTTGACCTAAGGTTACAAACTTTATCTGAATATGTCATTTGATCTTAATGACGCCAATAAAGCTCATATAAACATCTTTATCTATGTCTAAAGATAACCAGAACTTTATGTGTGTTCAATTAAATCAACGAAACTCTACTTCAGATATCAATTTGAGTCAAAATTTAATGCCTTAAATAAAAAATAAAGTGCACGTACCAAACACACCAAAAGATTCCTACCAAAAAGCCTTAAATGTTGAGAAATTAATCATGTTTATGCATACCATGATTGTATAATCAAACTAGACCATTATCATAAACTATGCCATTAGGTAGTAACATTAAAACTCAAGATATTGATAAGAAATATATAGTTTCTGAGCCTAAACCTATTGCTTTTAGTATTGACTTTAGGGCGAATGATGCATCCATTATTAATTTATCATAAAAGTCAACAAAAGGTTAATATCGTATCTCATTATCCATAACATGCACTAGCTTTATAAACTGAATCAAGTTGTTTATAGACTAAAGAAGATCAAATTGTTGAGCCGATAGATTATTCCGGTGATGCAAATGATTTTAATTTCAATTTTGATGATGATAATTGCATTATTAATGTAGTTAGATGTATGCTGTTTGCAACTGTTGATAATGACAAATAGAAGCACTCTAAAACTTTTTACACTTATATTAAGAGTGAGAATAAGAAGCGTAAGCATAAGCATAATGAATGTAATTTCTAAAAGTTGTATTAACGTATTAAAATTGAAAATAGAACCGATAATTTGAATAGTACCTGCTTGTACTAGGTATACTAACTAAAATTTAGTGGCGAACAAGAAAGTTTTGTATTGAATTTTGGTATCGATCAATACTGGCTCTTTTGGTTGATACCAACCATTATCCAAAATATTGGTTAAAATTGTAATTTAAAAAAATTAGGATTAAATTGAAAAAACTTAAATTTTCCATTATTTAAAGTAATACTTGCATATACAAAAAAATGATAAAATAGTCCAAATTTTATTTCATAAATAGTAAAGACACAAATAAGAATGTATTAAATATTTTTTATATAATTAGACTTATACAAAGTGATTATAGATTATATAACTAAATATATTAGTTTAAAATATTTTAAACAGATTTAATAAATATTTTAAAATTTTTATATATTTCATATTGACTATGTATACTTTTTAAACCATACATATGAACAATTGTAGTAATAAATTTGAAATATGTAAAGATAACATTTAATATTAAATTTACCTATTATAAATGCTCTTAATTTTATATTTATATGAGAAATAAACGATCTATTTTTATCTTAATTTATGAGAGATATGTGAAAATAATATTAATAAAAATAAAAAAGTATTATTATATCAAATTTATAGTATTATAATTTTTTGAGATATGATTGAAGTAAAGTAAAAAAAATAATATATTATATTGATGGACTCTCTTATAATTTTATAAAATTTAGAGACTCCTTTGTAATTTTAAAATATGATCTAAAATGGTACTTGATATTGATGAATTATGTACCATAACCAAATTTGGTATGGTATTCATAACACTAAGTAGAACCACATCTATGTCCATTTTGTCGTATGAAATATTTTAGCTATTTGACCATGTCAAACCGCTGATAATTATGTCTGGTAATAAGTTGATTGGGTTGGTGGATTGAATTCAATACGTTGATTTTGAAAATGTTACTATGAGGAATATTTTCCTCCAGCGGCTGAGAAATTAAGGGATTAAAATACTATTATACCTAAAAGTTATTACAAATTACTAAAAAAATAGAGATAGAGATAGAGATATAAATTTAATTTAACTTATACAAAATTTAAAAAATTAGTCATTAAATTAAAATTTTAAAATATTTAATATTAAATTAAAATTTTCAAAAAATTAAATATTTTTAATTTTTATCTCTAATTATATTACATTAATTATTTTTGTATAGACTTGATATTTAGGTTCCTTTTATATCAATATTTAGTATATACTATTATCAATTCTATATTGTATTTAATTCAATTCAATTTAATTTAAAATTAATAAGTTAAATTTAAAATACTTATTTTTATCTAAGTTTAAAATTTAAGAGATTAATATAAACAGTTTTTTCAAAAATATTTTTATTTTATTTTAATATTTTAAAAAATATAGTTTCAATTTTTAAAAAATAAAAAATAAAAATAAAAAATCCTTAAATTAGAAATTAAATTGATATCATTTTTACAGACCAAATTTCATATTAAGCTCATTGGTGTTGCATTTGAGAAAAAACTCTTGGTGTGATATGACCGAACCTATTCTCAAGCTTATTTTTGGTGGCATTTTAGTGATCTCATATTCTTCAATTGGCCTTTTCCAATCCAAGAAGATCTCGAGAATTTTTTAATTTAACTCATTCATTATTGAGAAATTGTATTGAGAGAGGGTTTTTGATGTTCTTAAGACTCGATGGAAGATATTAGAGAATATGATGGTGTTGACTTCTTTTGCTCGTTTTAAATTCTTATGATAGTATTCAAAGAAATACTAAGATATAAACAACTAATGCTCGTGTCCTTATAAATCCTGTTTTTAAGTTATACTCTCATAAATCATTTGACACATAACAGTTAATACTAAACAGTTAATTTTATCAAATATCATTAAATAAACTGTTGATGTTATCTGCTAATAAAATCAGTTATATTAATTCGCTGTTAGCTAACCGTTAATAGAATTAACAAACAACTAATATAATCCGCTGATTATGAAACAGGGCCGATAAATATTAGGTGAAATGTTCAATTTTCCCCTTAACGCTTACCAAAAAGTTTAAAATGACCTTTTTCTATTATCTTTGATTCCAGTTTACTCCCAAATGTTCTCAAAATAGAGCAATTTACCCTAAAAATGTTATCTCCGTTAAGTTAATATTACATCCTTGTTAAAATTGTCCACCTAGGCGTTACATATAAGGTCAACTTTCATATAAATAATAATGTCTTATCTTAATATTAATTAATTTGAGTCTGTTTGGCAATCAGCGAATTGCATTAGATGTTAGCTAACAGATTAACATATATGATTTAATCAGCAAATAACATCAGCTGTTTATTTAAAGATGTTTGGTAAAATTAACTATTTAATATTAGCTGTTTATGTGTAAAATTACTTATAAGGGCATGACTTAAAAAAAGGATTTATAAGGATATAAGTATTATATTAGTATTTCTTTGAATATTCTCATAAAAATTTAGATAGAGCAAAAGAAGTCAACGCCATTATTTAAAGCAAATTTGATATTAATTCAACTTCAAAAATTAAAATTAAAATTATTAAATTTAAATAATAAACTTATTATCTCTATTTTTATCTCTTTAAATAATTTGTAATAACTTTTAAATATGATAGCCTTTTAGTTCTTTAATTTCTTAGTTGCTGGAGGAAAACGCCATTACAAAAGTTTTTTCAAAATCAGCAGATTGTGTTCAATTTGCCAACTCAATTAGCTTATTACTAAACATAATTATTAGCGGTTTGACATGTTCAAACCATTAAAACCTTTCGATCTGCCAAAATATGGCTGATAAGTTATTTACCGAACAAGACCTTTATTTTTATTAATTTTTAGTAGTTAAAACTAATTAATTTGTTATTTATTTTTTCCCTTAAAACTTGACTTGATCCATAATTTTTTAAACCCGAATGTATCCCTTCTTCAACGTTAAAACTAGAGTCAAACGTAGCCACATTGACTTAATTGTTGTGAACTACAGCTTATTCAATCCAACTCTATCTCTGTCCTCCGTGATAGTGAACCATTACAAGCTTATAATTGACATCAAAAGCTATAAACTTGGTGGCATGGGTTACAATTCAATTCTTATCACCATCAACCTTGCCAAAAACCTACTCAAAGCAAACCTTAACTTTTGTGCAGTTTTGGTGAGCACAGAAAGCATAATCTTTAATTGGTAGTTTGGAAATGATCGGTCTATGTTACTATGGAACTGCATATTTCGCATGGGTGGTGCTGCTACTCTCCTTTTGAACAATGCACGAGACAAGGTTTGGTCCAAGTATGTATTGGTCCACATAGTTCGGACCAATAAAGGTGCTGATAACAAGAACTATATGTCGGTGTGTTTATCAGAGAGAAGATGACGGAGAAACAATAATAGTCTCTTTAGCTCGTGAATTAATGGTTATTATTCGAGACGCATTGAAGATAAACATAACTGTATTGGGCTTTCTAATACTGCCATTAAATTAACAATTCATGTTTTTATCATGCCCGTGAAAAGAAAGGTCCTAAAAGAATAAGCAAGAAGAAGTAAACTAAGGTAACCAGTCCAGTTAGAAAAATTAGGGATTCAATAGGTTTTAGGGAAAAAAGATAAAAAATAATTAATTTTAAATCAAAAAATCTATTGACTTGAGACGATGAGAAATGTCTAATTATTTTATTTAATTATTCAATTAAACTAATGATTCATTATTGAAATTTTCTTTCGACATAGGTATTTTTTATTTTCCAATTGATTTATAAGGTACTATTATATTGTTGCTATTGCATTATGATGTTTCACCTTTTAGATAATTCATACTATAAATTAATAAAATAATATTTATAAAATTATTTTATAAAAATAAATTATTTAAGGACGCGATAAATAGATTTATAAGGATACAAGTATTAGCTATTTATATCTTATTCTTTTTTAATATTCTCATAAAAATTTAGAAAGAGCAAAATAAGTTAATACTACCATTTTTTTTCAATATCTTTCATCGAGCCTTAAAAATATTAAATGCCCTCTCAGTATAACTTTTCAATAATGAACGAGTTCGATTAAAAACTTTTCAAAATTAATTAAATTAACAAGGGCAATTTAAAAATTCGAGAGATCATTAAAATGTCACCCGGAGATTTGTAAGATGTATTGACTTGGATTAAAGTCGTCCTTTCAAGGATGATATAACATACGTACCAAATGTACGGATGAGCTTTGAAATATTGGCAGCCATGTTAGACAGTAAGATGTAATTAGTTATTCTACCTAATATAATCTATAAACAAATAAGATCTGTTGGTGTTGACCGAAACATATAAGGCAAAAGTGAACAGAGTCGTTTGACCATCAAATTTGCTTCGATACTATTTCCATAGCTGACGGCTTCACATCATCTGCACATGGTCTGCTTAATTAGTTGACATTGGTTTTAGTTACATGTGGTAATTACATAATTTTTTTTAGCCGAAGTGTCTTAAGAAGATTTTAATTATACGAAGTTGTTTTTAAGTTATTCACACCCAGATTAATCCCTATTCGTATCGAATCAGCCTGTAAGGAGTAAAGTATTGGTCAAACAGATTTTTCCATTCTCAAGGCTCAAATTTAAGATCTTTGATTAAGAGATAAGAATGTTGAACCACTTGTACCAATTATATTTTGTAATTACATAAGTTTTCATACACTAAGACCGCATTTTCATTTGATATGTTATGCATATGTCAGCATGTGATTATATAATGGGGCAAAACAACCGGACTTATCAAGACCATCGCGTATCCCTTGGCCTTATGTACGCTACGGTTGACTCAGATCATAAGGATCTTGCGTATGACATCACTCTGGATGCAAAGAAAGCTCCATGTTTACGGGACTACATATATTTAAATATATTATTTATTTTGTATATTTAAGCTCGAATAAAATAATGCTCTGGTCAATTAATAGAATAATAAATGTTAAATTAGAACAATAAAAAAATAATAAACATAAAACATTAATCTGGTCAATTAATTGAATAATAATATTAAATTAGACCAATAAACATCAAACAATTAATTAACAACATAGGCATCCTATGAAACTTGGGACCTCTAATTTTCCATTTCTACCCCTAGTTAGTAAAGGAAAGAGGATTTTGAACAGAGACTTGGTTACTCCTTGAGTGCAGAAAAAAAGGCCAATCACTTGTATCAGTTCACCAAGTAGGTTCGATCCTGAAATATAGCCACCAAATGTCGTGCCTAAGGCTAGTGACTCAGGATATCTTTGGAATGAGGACTTATACATTTTGGACAAGATATTTTTTAGAGATGACCAATTCCAGGGCATTGTTATTGCCCAGATAATCATGACTTCGATGTGGCAAGTAGTTCATCACAAGGCTAAGACAAAGAGATTTGTATTCTCAATCTTATTGAGCCAGTTATTTGGGCGTCTCAAGGTCCTCTACAGAAATGAAGAAGTGGCTCACACTACTGTTGTGGATGTCATCAATGTGGATAAGATGAGGGAATTCAATTATATAGAAGATGCTCCGAACAGATGAGTCAATCCACATCGAGCGAGGAATAATCCAACTGCACCCGCTGCACAGCAATCCCGAGATACTCCAGTCTAAGGGAACCATCAGATTCTAGCTAAGTTGTAAAAAGTCCACGCAAATGTTAGAGGTTTTCGAGATGAAGTGGAAAATCTTGCGGCTTCCTAAACTAGGATGGAAGATGGAAGAAATGTTGAAGGCTTTTATGGAGCACTAGCCACCCCCTTCAGGATATAGCTTGACGAGACACCATAGGATCTTAGGATTGCATGTGCATTTTCCATTTCATACATTTAATTTCACACTTTCTTTTTATCTGACACTATGTGTATTTTGTTTCTTTCACTTGGGTAAATTGTAAGAATAACTTCAGTACTATTTTGTCCATCTCTATAATTTTGTTACGTCTAGCTTATTGGAGATAAGAATACACAGTGCAGAGTTTGGTTTCTGGACAATGCAATTAGTTATTTCAGGGGGTTTCTTTACCCTTACTCTTTATTCCATCTTTGCATTTTTCTTTCTCTTTTATCTTACCCAACATTGAGGACAATGTTGATTATTAGTGTGGGGGAGGATAAATTGATGATTTTGCATGCTTTATTTTGCATTGAAGTATCTTACAATTTCTAAGTATCTGAAATTTTTTTAAACCTTTTTCTTGTTTAGTTTTACATTAATTAATTTTGCATTTATTTTCATCCTGCATGCTTGTATACTTATACATCTTTCACATTCTAATTGTCTTTATAATCCAATTTAGCGAGTTCAGTGTATTGTGGGTAAGGTTGATCTTAAATAAGATGCATAATATGATTAAATTGATTATATACCTTGTCACAATTGGATGCTATAATGTCAAATTGATTGAATGAGCATGTTATTGAATGAGAAAACATTACCAAGTGAATATTTTGAGCTTAAAGGATTGCACCCAATCCTATTTTTCTTGTGAGTGACATAATTTTCTCTTCTATGTATGTTCACTTCTAGAACTTGCATTGTATCTTTTCGAGATTACATAATCATACTATGGTATGTTCATGAAAGTGATAAAAGGCGCTAGGATTGAGCTGAGTCAAATAGCTAACCCTTTTCATATATCAATCCCTAGTAAATCTTTTGTGCCGATTGATTGTATTTGAGCCTTTTTCTTTATAAACCTATTCCAAAGAATCTTGAACCAAGAAAAACAAATTTACCTTTGTTCAATGGTTAGTAGAGCTACAAATGTTGTGCATTCAATAGTCTTATTGGTAGGTATACAAAGGAAGAAGTATGGGGGTGTTTTTTTTACAGAAATTAAAGGAGCATGCTAAAAGAAAAAAAGAAAAAAATAAGTGAAAAAATAATAAAAGCAAGAAAAAGAAAAGAAAAAATGGCATCTAAATGATGTTTTTGAAAAGTTAGGCATGCTCACTTCAGATTCCAAGGTCTAAGAATGATGGAAATTTTGGATAATAAAGTTGGTGGAGTTTCCTAAGTATTATGATTGTTGGGCAATTTTCCAATAAATTTTGTCAATGATGATTGTAATATTTGTAGTTTCTGCTCTACTAATTATTGAATGTTTAAATTCCTATCCTTTCTTTCTTAACCTACTTTACCCCTTGGCTCTATTACAACCAAAAGAATAAAGACCTTTTTGATTCATGTGTATGCCATAGATGGGAGTAGTGGAGAAGCAGATAAAATGCAAGCTTATAGTAAGAGACATGCATTAGAAGATGATTGAGAGTCACCCTTAAACACTTGTATGTGAAAGTGAATGCTTTATGAGAGACTTCATTCATGGCATGTGATTTTGATTAATTAAAGCATTATGATGTCTTATTGTTGCTTAGTTTGTGATCTAATTTATGAAGTATTATGTGGCTTTATGTCTATATTTCAATTCTTATCTATAATGCTTTCAACTTATTGGATTGAACTATGATGATGACTAGGTGTGGAATGATGGAAAGAAAATATTTATGGGTATCGCTCATTTTAAGTAAACCCTTAGGAGACTATAACTCCTCCATTATGGACGCATAGTAGTTTAAAGGCTTGTGGCATATGCTAAATGCCACCGTACACTTATGAAAGTGGAATTATTTGTAGATTTAGTAGTTAGTCTTTTTTTGCTTTTGCTTGGGAACAAACAATAGTTCTAGTGTGGGGGAATTTGATAAGTCAAATTATTTATACATTATTTTGGGATGAATTGGAATTAATTTGTCTTATCTCTATGTGAATTTTGAGCTTTATTTGATTAATTCTCACACAATTCAACTTTATTGCTTAATAGGTACAATTGGGTATATTTTGGGGCAAAAGGCATAACTTTACCTGTGGATGTCGGATTAAGGCCATTCAAGTACGCTTTCGAAGAGGACTCTAAGTTATACAACTTCCGTGAAGATCCTGAGGAAAGATTTTACTGTCTAGAGGGTTAAAATTGCATATTTCTGGAGATGCCTAGTATATGTCCGCCCAGCAGACATCATGTCCTTCCAAACGGACATAAGCGAAGAAGGAAGGCTGACAGACCTGTGAATGTCCACTTAATAGACATTCACTGTCCAAATTTGCTCCAAAAACTCGAGAAAGTCTGCCTAACGAACTTTAACGGCACTGTTACGATCTTTATTTCCCCGTTTAACAAAAACTAGGTTTCTTTGACCCCAAGACATTATAAGTACTCATTTTGAAGACCTAAATAGGGGTTCTGGCACTGAAAACGAGGCAACAAGATTGGAGGCACCCAAAATAGGCAAAGAAGAGGAAGAAGGAGGATTAAATCTAGATTAGAAGCAAGCTTGTTTTTTCTTCTCTCTCTATCTTCTCTATCTACCCTGTCTTCGATGTTGATTGTCTTTATTGGATTCTTTTGTCATGTGCTGGAACTAAACCCCATTTAGGGTTAGGGATATAGCCTATTTTGGGGATTGATTGATGTTTTATGGATTGATTGGTGTTGAATAAAAGTTTTTGAGTTATATTTATCTTTCTTGAGCTTCATTATTGTTTCTATGCTTGATCACCATAGATGCAATCTTAGGAATCATATGA
>JAOTAY010000008.1:4944536-4955542 GCA_025629805.1 Erythroxylum baracoense | reverse complement strand
AATACACTTAAAATAAATATTGATACAATTATAAAATAATCAATGAATTACATATTTCCAATCATATTATACTGTAGAGGTATTTTCGTCATTGATACTATTTTTTTGTTCTGTCCATTGCAACCAAACACATTTTATCCTCCAGACGAAGATAATTTTTTCTGTTTTGTCCTTCATAACCAAACAGTTTACTGTCTCCAATTTTTGTTCTATTCTTTCTCTAAATTTTTATTTCATTTCGTCTCTACATCTTGAAGACAGCAACTAAACAGGCAATAAAAGCCAGTTTCACGTTATGAGATCTTCGCCGTAGTAGGGAGAGGCTTTTGAGTTCTTATAATGGAGGCAAGTTGGGTCTTTACAAGTACAAGAGTGTAAGTTAGGGCCTTTAGCCACCAAATTCGGTTGGTCTTTCATAAGGTCGTAGAGAGGGGTTGCCGTTGGGGGATGGCTGGCTTCTTTCCATATTATCAGACACAAGAAGCCTGTTCATACACCCGAGAAGTCCAATTATATTGTGTATCATCATTGGAAAAAGTTCGTGACGGTGTATGACTTTATATGAAGCTTTGAAAGAGATAAAGATTTATAACTATATATGTATTAAATAAGTGCGTTTCTAGAACTTGTTTTCTTATATTCAAATTATAAAATTTGCATATAATGAAAATAAATTCAAGTGCAAAATTATTACATTACATGTTTGCTGCATGATTTGTCTTTAAACATCGACGAAATTAGAATCTATATGTGCCTGGTGGTAACCAAAATCCACAAGTGTGTCATGAATGCTTTAGTTTACGATGGAAAAAATGAAAAACAGAAAAGTGTCGGATGTTAATACTTTTCTCTTGAGCTCTACGGTGGCCGACTCATACCTCAATTTGCATATTTGTTTGCAAGTTTGTTTATCTTCATCAATTTAAAACTACATGATTTTTTCAGAAAACGTCTCAAACACGTGAATAAAAAATATAATTAACTAACCCTTTTAGTTAATAAAAGCAATGACCCTCTCCTTTAGCAACTAAACGATAATGGCTGCAGTTGGTATTTGGTGATGGATTTCTACTCTCAGAGAAGGAGAAGGAAAACATTTTGGCATTTTAAATTGTAATCCATTTAGATTGTTAACGTTTTGTCTGTTTCTCGTGATAAAGTCAACTTGTGCTACTTTGATCAAAACCTTTTTCATATGGGTAAATTATAATTGATCGTTGCTATTATCTGAATATACATTAAATAAATTATCAAATATACACAATAATTTATAAATTATATATTTCAAATAAATTAATTAATCAATCAACGATTTGTATTAAAATTGCAATAAGTTCAAATCAATTTATTATCATCTTTTACCACTCAATTAACTTGAGCATTGTCAAACCAGTAATCTACTGCGTACATAATACTTCAAAGGAAGCAGAACCTTCAATGCGTTTAAACATCTGAGTTTATAACTTAATTTGACTAAGCCAGCACGAATAGGTAGTGTATTGTAATAAACACTCTAATGTAAGGACTTAATAATATGCGATCGTTCTTGTGCTTAATTATTTGGGTCCAGCTATCAACTTGGATTCTGGTATTCATTATCTTGTTCTATGCTATGCTATATATTTCAAGACTAACTAAACATGGGTGGGTGTGGCGTTTGTCGGTGTTGGTGCGGAGGCGACACGCTTGCCACGCTCTGAGCGGCTGTTTTCGGCGAACTTAATGCTATTGCCGTGCAACCCCTTTTGCCTCTCCTCCTCATTCCACTCTGATGCATAATAAAACTCCTCCGTCGATTTTACCGAATCTTTAGATGGGGGACAGAACATGCCACCCCATTGTGGGAAGTAAACCAGTGCCACCGGTAGTGTACAACAAACAATCATGAGACCCGTGAGGGACAGACCCGTTCCAGTTGAGTACTTTGAGCTTGTAAAGAAGATTAATTGTGTTAAACCAGAACCAAAGTTTCCACCAGCACCAGTTAGGCCTGAAATGACACCCAGAGATCTTCGAGAAATGAATGGTATTATCCCAAAAGTTGCTCCACATGCAGCTTGCGCCCCAACGGAGAAGAGAATCATGGACAATATAGCAATTGGAAGTGAACTGGCACGACCAAGCCAGATGCAGAACCCACCTCCAAGAGTTTGCAGAATCCAGAGAACCCATAGCCTTCCTCTCATGCCAAAGTATTTGGCTGCGAAATCCGATGCATATCCACCGAAGGGACGCGCAACTAAGTTGGCCATTCCAAAGGTAGCAGCAATTATACCAGCCGTGTGAAGCTTTAGATCGAACCTGTTAGATGCCCGCATAGATTATCAATTACTCTCGGGTGTAACTTTTTGTGTGAGATAAAACTGAAAATGAGAACTGAACTTTTATATACCTATCATAGAAATACTCGGCAATAACATTATCAGTAGTTAATTCAACTCCCATGGAATAGCCATAGAGGAGTACAAAGATCCAGGTCCTGTAGTTTGTGACAGCATACCATAGCACCTGAATGAAAGATCAAATAAGAGTTTAATGATACCTTCCAGTGAGGTAGTGCAATAATTCAAAGACAACAACAGTGCATGGGTTCCAAAAGAGATAATCTGACCTTGGAAAATTTGTCTTGACGAACTTCACCCTTCTTCTGTAAGGTACTAAGATTACCATCAGGCAAATCTTGGCCTAAAGTCAGGACCAAGATCCCCATAATCACATGTAGACACCCTGGAACAAAGAATGATATCCTCCAAGCAGTGAATGGAGTGGCACCAACTTTCTTAATCACGTCATAGACCAAAGGCATTATAAGCTGAGTTGCACCACCGCCCATGTTGCCCCAGCCAGCGGCGGTTCCGTTGACAAGTCCAATGATTTTGCCGTTGAACATTGTGCTCATCCAATATTGACATGACACAAACGTTGCCAGTGAGAATCCAATCATGAAACGAACGGTTATGTATCCTCCAGCATTGGACACGAAGGACATGCAAAAGACAGTAGGAGCTGTTAGCATGATTAGAAACACGCAACCGTACCTCGGACCTAGTAGGTCACAAACAACACCCATAGCGAGCCTAGAGAATATGCTCCCTGAGACAGAAGCAACCCCAGCATTTCCTATGTCTGCTTTGGTCAAGTTGAGGTTGTCACGGATAATTGGAACAAGCGGGGCAGCTGCAAAGGTGGACACAAAGCAGGTGAAGAAAGAAATCCATGAAAGGTGAAAGGTTCTCATGTGTGGATTAGCCAAAGAGTAGATCTTGAACACTTTGGCCTTGTGCTCAGAATCCACTGGCAGGGAAAATTTTGCGGTTGTATCTGTTGGGACAATCGGTGACTCAACTGAGAATGCAAACGTTTGTTCTCTGCCGGTCACTCCATGCATGGAGCTTCCTGGAGACCCCTCAATGTCAGGCATCTTTAATTTCTCGCTCTCTTTGTTTGCTAGTTGGCTAGGATTTAAAGATACAAAGAATGACTAATCGTGTAGAAAGCAGTGGTGTTGCAGTGAGGATTAATAAGAGATTTATATGGAGTTAGGGGTTGACATTTTGAGACATGCATTTGTAGTTTAATCTGTAAGGGCCAAAGCAACTAAAATTATGGATGAACTTAGGGGGCAAATGAGATTCCATTGGTGAAGAAATGTTAAAGAATTTGTGGTAAACCTAGAAATTGGAATCCAGTTCGCCGCATCAGGTCTTAGTATGAAAAGTCTCGTGGTATATCCCAAAGGATACAATCAAGGACCCACCAAAACTAGCTAGCAAGTGACTTGCGATTCTTGTTTAATGTATCAGAAAAACCTGCCTGGTAGCGTCTCTGGACAGGTACCATTGGGGAACTCGATACTAACATGACTTTTGTATTAAATCGATTTTTATCTTCGTGGCTTTTACCTTTCTAACATGCGAACAATTTTGCAGTTAGGCATATATGGTAGATTGCAAAATCAACAAAACCATCACTAACAAAAACAATCAAATACGGCTTCCTTTGGCCAAATATCATTCCAAAGAAAAGGTAGAAATGATGGATAGGACTTCAATTTTTCTTGATCTTCACTTTGATAGTATCGCTTGCTAGTGTATGACACGGAAAATGGATTCTGAAATGAAAGATTTCATCTGCAACTACAGGCAAAATAAGGGAAAAAAAAAGGTCAGAAATAATTTTTGTATTAGTGACTAGAAGTTGGTTGGTTCATATAGGATCCATAAGTTTTTACCTTCCGTATTCGATCTAGATGGGCCAATTCTCAGACATAAGAGCCTGATTGTTAATTATGTGTAAAGGATTTTAAGGTTTTCTTTTCTACTATATCATGAGTTCAATTTTAATTCAACAAGGATCATACATAACATAATCCCTGTGAGTGACCGTGTTTAAATATTTCATACCGTTAACTTTCTCTAATTGGTAAACACCTTCGATACATAGCAATGTTGATCAATTAAAATCTTCTACTTTTGGCATTTTATCTGTTTTTAAGGGTTGCTTGACGACATCTAGCTAGGAACATATACATGCATTGAGAATGAAACAAGTGTAAGGGCAACTTAAGTAATAGTGTCTAATAAATATTCTAAAAAAAAAATCGGTTTTGAAGGGAATGGCATCGCAAACATTGATAATATAAGCTAAAAAGATCCCTGTGTAGACGTCGATAAGTGCAAGCTTGCACAATCTGACCTCAAGAGGGCGAATCTTTTTAAAGTCCTCTTATCTCTAATTATTGATTTTCTGTTTCAGTACTCTTATTGATTTTAATTTTTATTTAGTCTATTAAGGGGATGTGCCCTTATGGCCTAATCAGCAGCCAGCCAGTGGCCAATTATAGGAGAGTTTCGTCTCTCTCAAATTGCAGGTCAACCACTTTAAATATTTCAAGTATTCATATCCCCCAAACCAACTTGAATTCACTCCACAAAGAAAATATTATCTGCAACTCCTTTTCACTATATTAAAATGCCATTATTTGGGTTCAGAAGGCCGACATGACGTCTCTTCCAAGCTCTCAGGTCAAAGTTGCAGCGTTTCTTCAGTATTTTTGGCTCATCATCACTTGCTTGCTGGTTTGACGGAGACAGGAACAGTTTCATAAACCCCCACATTACCCCTTCATTAGCTCTAAGGTTCTTCAGGATTAGTATTAATTTTCCTGGAAATTTGAGAGAACACGATGACTTTGTTTGTGGCTAGAATTTGGTAGCCATGAGTGAGGACCCTCTCCTTTTTTTCTGGTTAATTTTTTCCAGCTTGACAGATAGACATTAATGATAGTGTGTTTACATTTGTATATATTAAAGTTGTGAATCTCCTATATCGATCGGTAGGTACTGTACCAGCCGAAAAAATGATACAAAATTTAAGTATATTATATCAACCGGTGGTACTAGCCTATACTGACTGATCGGTACCAGTCAGTATTTGAAATACTGGTCAAATATTGATTACTATCATGAATTTTAAAAAATTCGAGGACTAAAATGCAAAAAAAAAACTAAAAATGACAAAACCTATTCATTTTTTCTAGTTCCCATCCCCCACCGCAACCGCTCCTCTCCTCCTCTCCCTCGTGACCTTGTCTCTTCAGTCTAGACTCCATTCCTCTCAACGTTAGTGATAGCTTAAGCCATCGCTAGTGGTCATCGTCGTCAATTGCCACCGCCAGTCGCTCACAACACTACCAATCACTCACAACATTGTCACTCACTACCAGTGGCTCACAACACTATTAGTCGCCATCTATCGATGCATCACATCACCTTCTTTTGTTGTGTTGTGTTGAAAAATTGTTGTGTTATGTAGGGATGACAATTACGGCTTGGCCCGCCAGGTTCGGCCCTTTTTGACCCGGGTTGACCGGTCCACGGGCCAACCATGATCGGCCTGCACAGGCCACAGACTGGCCTGACCCGGCTCGTAGCCCACTCACTTTTCTCAAAACGTCATTTTATTTAAAACGACATCGTTTTGATTTTTTCTTTAAAAAATTAATGGGCAGGCCACGAGCCAGCCCATTGACATACCTAATGTTATGACTTGTGAGCTGAAGCCAAGGTTGCATAAATTCGTCAGAAGTGAAACCATGTATGTTTGATAGTTGAGAAATTGATAATGTGATTAATTTTGTTGTAGGCTTGTGGACTTGTGGTGCATTATCATCTATGACTTATGAATTATGAATTTGTGATTATAGAACAGTAAAATAGAAGTTTGAATTTATGTCATTCATAAAAATTAACAAAGTGTTTAGTGTTGTTTGAAAATTAGAATTTGTTGGGTTTTGATCTGACTTTCTCTGATGATTAGGAATTGAAAATTTTAATTGGATTATAAAATTGAGGTTATTTACTTGTCTGAAATTTGGAATTGGATTATAAAATTGAGGTTATTCTTATTTACAATTTAACGTTGTTCTAATTTAGAATATGAGATTGAGATATATTAAAATTTGAATGAAAGGTTAGTATTTACTAAAAATTAGATTATATATTATAAATTAACTTTTTAATCATCAAAATGGATTAGTTAATTTATGATTGAATTATATGATTAGTAGTTGAACAGATTGAGTTATAGTTATGAGTTTATGTCTGTGATTGGATTATTCGATAAACTAATAATACAAAATAAGTTATAGTTATCAATTTATACTTAAATCACATAATTATACAAAATAAGTTATAGTAGTGAGTTGATGTTTAAATTATATAATCACACAAAATGAGTTATATTTGTAACTTTATGAATGAATTATGTGATTAT
The DNA here is from genome assembly GCA_025629805.1 of Erythroxylum baracoense. Taxonomy (NCBI): domain Eukaryota; kingdom Viridiplantae; phylum Streptophyta; class Magnoliopsida; order Malpighiales; family Erythroxylaceae; genus Erythroxylum; species Erythroxylum baracoense. Next base: position 4,948,768 of record JAOTAY010000008.1, on the reverse strand, counting down.
ACAAATTGAATTATAAATGTGGGTTTATGGTTGAATCATGTAAAAACACAAAATGGCTTATGGATGTGACTTATGAGTTTATGATTGAATTATATCATCATCGCCTCGCACCCAGTCTGAAATTCTGCAATAAAGTGGGATCTAGGGAGGTCTGATAGTACGTAGCCTTATCCCTACAGAGTAGAGAGGCTATTTCTGCTAGACCCACATGCAAATGTGACAATAAAAGAAATGATGCAGGTTAAAAAGTAGTTATGTAAAATTGAGATGCTAAAAAAGTCTGTAAATGAAATTAAAATAATTGAATAAATAAATATAATAAATAAATTGAATTATATAATTACACAAAATAGGTTATAATTGTGAGTCTAATTTTGAATTATATAATTACACAAAATAGTTTATAGTTGTGATCTTATGTTTATGTAATAACATAAAATGAGTTATAGTTGTGAAAGTACAATATTCAATGTATATATTTGATGTTTGGGCTTAGAAAGAAATATGAGCTATTGAGAAACTGTTATTGATCTATTTCTTTTTTTTACACAACTTTATTTTTATAGAAAGTTATTAAGTTAATTTTAATATATGTCTTCATTTATTTTTATAGGTAAATGGAAGAAATTTCAAATACTCTTAATAATTTAGTCACTTCAGAAAGATTCAATGCTCCAACATGAGAAAGATAAAAGACAAATATTGAATTACGAAATTGGTAGTGAAAATTCTATTTTTAGTGGTTAGGACGATAATGGGGATGTTGAAAGTGATAGTATTCCTACCAGACAGTAAGAGAATATTACACATAATGTTAGGAAAATAAGAAGACAAATGTCTAATTTTTTTGGCACCATAAACAACTCCTAGAGCTCAACTTTATATCCATAGTGCCTTACAATCTAAAGAAACAGTTTATAATGTGGTATGACAATGGCTATATCGTGGAATGACTCATGTCTATCATAAAATGTTGCCCAGTCTTATTATTATCATTCTATAGCTGTTGATATTGCCTCTTATGGTCTAGGATACAAAGCTCTTTTAATTGATGACTATAGAGGTAAACTTTTAAATAGCTTTGTTTATCAAATGAAAAGTTCTTTGGATAAAAAAAGAATGACTTGGGCTACTTTTGAGTGTTCATTTATGTGCAGTTGTTGGACAAATAGACGATAGAAACCTATTATTATTATTTTTAGTTTATTCTGCAAAAGGAATAATGTTTTTGAAGTTTATTGATGTTCATGACCTTGTTAGGAATCTTTATACTCTATTTTAGATATTTGATGAAGTTGTGAATAAAGTTAAGCAAGAAAATATTGTTCAATTCTTTACTGACAATGATTTTGCTTATAATTCTTTTTATAAGCAGTTTGAAGAAGATTGCAAAGCAGACATAATTATTTTTATTGGACTTCATGTGTTACATATTTCAATGACCTGATGATGAAAAATATAGGAGATGCTAGATATTTTCCTATTGTTGATGAGATTTTACAAAAAGCAAGAAAGGTGATCAAGTTCATCTACAATTACGCATGAGTTCTAGATTTAATAAGAAAGAATTTCACAAATGGTAAGAATTTGTATCGACATGCTACTGAAAAATTTGCAATTAATTTCTTATCACTATAGTTTTTTATTCAGATGAAGAAAAGGTTGAAGCAAATGTTTATAAGCAATAAGTGAGTTACATTTCAATATGCTAGGTCTAATGCTGAATCGGAAGTTTATAGAATTATACTTGAAGGTAATGAATTTTGGTCACAATGTTAATTTGTCATTTGAGTTCATGAGCCTTTAATGAGAGTACTTAGTCTGACTGATAGTGATGAAAAAGCAACAATGAGTTATTTTTATGATTTCATGGGGAGAGAAAAGGAAGCAATCAAGGTCAATCTAAAAAATAAGTCTTCTTTGTGCACATCTTATTTTACAGTTACCAATGAGAGATTAAAAAAATAACTTTACTCTCTATTGGTTGCAAATGGGGTATTTTTGAATCTTAGTGTCTATTTTATATTAATGGGCATTTTATATTAATTTTAGATACATAATTTGCTAGACTCTTGTCCATTTAATATTTAAATTGCACTAATTGAAAGTTATTTGTTTTAATTTTAGGCACATATTGAATTTGGAAGGTTCAAAAGCATCAAGCAGGAAAAGCTCTAGAAAATGTTAACGAGTGCATGTTTTTGCATGCAAGAATGCAATTTAGTGGACAAGATGGCCAGGACAAAACAACAACGTTAAGCAAGCATGGGATATTGACAAAGCAACCAAAACGACAGCGTAGTCTGAAGAGAATTAAGAAGAAACGACAGCGTTGGAGGGTGGCGTTGGCTACAAGAGTTTTTGAGAATGAAAAGAAAAGTGGACTACAAGTTAAATTGTCACACATCAGCTACAGTAAAAAGGAGGTAAGCTGCATGAGTTTTGGTGGCTTAGGCGTGGTTTTTGAATATAGCAAGCGGCGTGGTCTGCGTCCAGAGGCGTGGGCTGTGTGGAGAGAACATAAGAAAAACAAGGCAGCATAGGCTGCATTGGTGCTAAAGAGATGGAACAAGTGGACTAAGAACAAGCAGCAAATCACTCAAGCAGCTGGAGAAAAAAAGGTTAAAGAGTTAATGTGCGTGGAGCTGTGGCAAGAGAAAAAAAATAGCTGGTGGCAAGGAAGGAGGGAGCCCCCACTCAAACTTGTACTCTCCACTCACGTTACACCACAAAAAGAAAAACACAATCACTCACGTTACAACCACTCACACGTTAGCAACTGGTGGAGATGAAGACACGTTGAACTAGAAAAATACTCTCCACTCACACACGTTACTGCAGCTGTGGCAAGAGGACATGAAGGTATAGGATAGGACGTTGAAGCTGGTTGAAGCAACTGCATGGAAACAAAACGAAGAGAGTGCAAGAGGACGTTACAGCAGCTGTGGTTTGGCTGGAGAAGAGAAGTGTGTGAGCAGTGGGAGAAAAACTCACATCTTATTTGTCCCATCCAAGCTACAAAGTAATAAGGACACCTGGACATTGAATATAGAGAAGATAAAAGAAAGCTGGTGGAGATACTGAATATGAAGAAAAGAATAAGCGACTGGCGAGGGAACGCAGCAGTGGAGGCGACATAGAAAGGAGACAAAACACCGTTGGCCAAGCAGTTACAGTTGCGGGAGAAGACTTAACATTGGGTGTTCTTAATTTATTTGTATTCCTTATTTATTTTAATTGTGTGGATTTAATTAATGCAAACATATATTATGACTATGATTTATGTTACATTGATGAATATGTGTGAGTAAGTTTTTTTTCAGTTAAGGTTAAGATTGATATTGGATTTGGATAATTTTTGTGGTATTGATTTTTGCTTGATTGAATGCATATTTAGTCCTAATTTAGCTTGATCACCTAGATTAATACCTTAGATGATTAAATGCCATAACTAATGGGATTTAATTTGTCGAAAAATTAATCAAGAGATATACTTGAGACTAAAGTGTAGACCAACCTTAAGATCTTGTGTAAGGATACCTAGGATTAACAAACTTAGTTTTAGACTTCTTGTATTGAATATCTATGAACCAAGTGGGTGACTCGGATTTAGAAGAGAAGCGAATGCCCATGAACATTGGGTTCGACTTGCTTAAGTGAAGTAATTCTTAGGTCAATCCACCTTTACAATTTTTAGTTTCCAATCCAATTGAAATCCGATACCTTAGTCGATTTCTGTGACTTGATTAAATCTAGTCATTTTTAATTCATAATTTGCATCTTGCATATTTCTTTGATTCGCTTACTTTATTTTATTTTCAAATCAATCAATTCCTGATCGTCTAAGTAATTTTTCATAGTTTAATTTAATTGTCTTGCGTGTTGAAATTTGCTTGGGTACGATATATGGTTCTTACCCTTTTATATTACTTGTCAACGGGGTGCACTTGCTTCTAGTTGGTCTAGATAGAATTCAATTTATATTGTTTTGTTTAGACGGTAACAAGTTTTTAGCGTCGTTGCTGGGAAGTATTCTGTAACACCCCACTCCCGCCGAACCCGAACCCGATATCGACAGTGATACCCAAATCTGTGCCCCGCGAGGGTGGCGTGTCACATCACTTAACACTGATCATTCATTTGGGCCCACTTTTTTTTTCAAAACATTTTGTCTATTTAAATCGAAAGCGAAACACGTTACAACATAATGAAGTTCACAAAAACTTTTATTA
>JAOTAY010000008.1:4923875-4944436 GCA_025629805.1 Erythroxylum baracoense | reverse complement strand
TGGGGTTACTAGAAGCAAGGTGTTTGGTCTTGAAGGTCAATTGAAGGCAAGTTATTGTGATAGCTTTGGTAGTAGCTCCGGTGAAGTGGGATATGTTAAAGCGCAATTAGATGTTGTTGTAAAACAAAATGATGAGATTATTTCCCAACTACAGTGTAGGAATGAAGCACATGAGGAAAAAAACTGAGGCACTCTAGAAAAATGGAGAAGAACTTTGAAAAATGAATGAAGAGCTTAAAAAAAATGAAATGATATGCTTAAGAAACAAAATGAGGTTGTAAATACAAAGAATGACCATATTCTAGTTAAACTCGATTGTTTATGCTCGTTTATAGATAAGCTCGGGGACAGGTAAAGCACAAGTCAAGTTTTATTCTAATTTCTTACGTTTTTTTTGTTCTTTTAATTGGGCAAGGGGGTTCACTATGAGAATTTCTTTTAACTGGGTTTGGCTTGTGTTGGTTTTCTAGTTTCCAAAACTTTCCCTTTACATTTTCTACTAATTGCTGATGATGTTGCACATGGTGGTGGCTGTAGTGGTGTTCATCATTTTGGTAGTTGTTTGTCATGGTGGTGGTTATTATGGTGGTTGTCGTTTATTGGTGAATTTGATGTCTCATGGGAGAAATATGTATATTTTTAATAGGTAAGTTGTCGAAATATTATCTTGTTATATAGGGTGATGGACAAGATGGTATAACTTCGACAGCATATGCCCTTTTCGATACCCTTCTTGCTTAGGTATCTACATTACTGAATAGAGAAACTGATCTTTTATTTGAGCCGCCACCCTTGCTATCTCATTCTCTTATCTTCAGGTTTGGATTTTATAGTTGCTGCATTTCGAATATTTGTCGATTTCCACGCTTGTTTTAGATCTGGGTCATAAACAGATTAGTCAGTTGTCCTATGATCATTTCATTTTCTTTTCTACGTCTATAATTTCTCTTAATGCCTTTGAGTATATTTGTAATAGCCGTTACTATACCAAACTGATACTTGTTGATTTCTACCAATGGAGGTTTGAATCAGTAAAGAACTGGGATATTTTCTGCAACTTATAGTTGAGAAAATGTAGCTTAGTCTTGTTTTTGTTCTGGTTGCTTGCATTCAGCCCCTTGAATGTTTGTTTTTCCTTCTGTTTGGTTGATGCTTTTGATGGTAATTTTATTATCTTGGTGAAGCTTGAAGAATCGTCCTTCATCAAACAGAGTGCATGTTCTTATTTTTGCTATTTCCATATCACTTCTTAGGCTCTAACATTTTTGCTTCAGTTTTATAATGGTAGGCAACTGTAGTTACTCGTTTGCTGATTGGCTTGCTTACATGGGAAAAGTAATTATGCTTTTATGATAATACAAGGACATCTGATGCCACTAGGCTCTAAAAAAAATTGGAATTGTCTCTTCAAGCTTATAATTGTGAGTTATATCAGAGATCTCGGGACATTGTTTTTTCCACTCCTAATTTCTGCATAACACAACTGCCAAACTCCATTTTTTGTTACGAGTGATTGTGGACCTTAACTTAGCATTAGGATAAGTATCTAGCTTGCTTAATGTCTTTAAAACTTTGAATTTACTATGTTTTTTGTAACATAAAGTCTCGAGACAGTCATTGATTGTATAGGTTGTTTCATTTGACTATGATTATTTGAGTTTAGACCATATTATTCTTCAGTTTAGTAGCAATTTTCTGAAACTTGTTCACCTTTTGGTATTAAGAATGTTCTGTCCATCCTTTCAGATTACATATGCTGTTGTTGCTGCTTAAATTCTAAATGCTACCCTTGTTGTTCCAAAGTTAGACCAGAAATCCTTTTGGAGAGATGTAAGGTTAGTAATTGTTATTGCTATTATTGGAATGAATTTAGTTCTCTATAAACATGCTATTACATTTATTTCCGGAAATTTATTGCCTTCTGTTTTAGGATTTCCTTTCTTTGTAGTTTATACTTTAAAGGCCATATGGGTTTGATTATTGGTAAGAATGTGTACTTTAACAGAGAGTTGTTTATAACTTTATATTTCATTATAGAGATGAAATTGTCCAAATTCATCTCTTTAATCTGTCTAAAAAATCTATATGAGGGTGTGTTTTGAAGTTTGATCCTATTTATTTTTGTTGGCAGGTTAGTTTGGCTGTTTTGGTGGAATTTAAAGACCAATTAAAATGGTAAATTCATTTTGCATCTATAAAATTAATGTGTCATTTAACAACTTTATCTCATTCATAAATCCTTCATGCGGATGTCTTATTGATGTGATCAGGTGAAGTTTACAACTGAGGAGCTTCGTCGTGTTATGGACTACAAGCACAAACTTCATAATATGTCTGTTATTGCACATGTTGATCATGGTACTGCAGATCTCATCAATAGTGATACTGTTATATCTCAAGCTTCAAGTAAAGGGTTAACATAAGAAACCTTTTGTGATGGAGGAATAGAAAAAAGGTCGTAGCGTGTTTGCTAGATTCTCATTTTTGAACTTGAATTGGGACATGGACTAATTATGCAGTCAAACTATTACTTGTCCTTTTGGATCAAAAGCATGTTAAATGAATGATTCTCAAGAGTAATGATATGGTTTATAAATGATTCTCAAGAGTAATGATATGGAGTTTTTTAAAACCGAGTTACAGTAGGTTCATTTGTAACCAGTTACAAATTTTAGATTAATTTGTAAAATTTATTATAATAATATGTATGTGAGTCATCTAAAAAAAGATGCACAAAGCAAATTGTAAGCTTATGTTTTTACTAAAAAATGGTGGAGTTTTTCGACGTAAAAAACTGTCTAAAAGTGAAAAATATCGACAGAGAAAAGCATCTAAAAGCTTACACAAAGCGTCTAAACTAGCATTTATGTGTCTAAGAAAACTGTCAAAAATGTATGTTTTCGACACATTTATGTGTAAATAGATTTTCGAAGCTTAGATTTTCGACGCTTAGATGCGTAAAAAATGTATGTTTTTTTTACACATTTATGTGTTTAAGAAAACTGTCGAAAATAGTTTTTGTAACACTTGTTTTTTAACGCTTTATAAAGCGTCTAAAATTATTTTTAAGACGCAAAAAAACGTCTGAAAACTCTACATTTTGCGTCTTTAAACTTCATATTTTCTTGTAGTGGAATTTCAAACACCACATTGATGCGGAATTTCAACTGGGTGTTAATGATGATAATGATGACATATTTTTAAAAAAATATTTAATAATGATTCAATTTTTTATGCTTTTTTAAAAGGAATATTATAGGAGAAGTTGACCAAAAAATTTGATAGAGTTAATTTATCTCGTATGCATGTTGCTAAATATGTGAAAAGGTAAGAATTTTAATTTAAAATTTGTTATTTTAAGAATTTTAATTTAAAATTTGTTATTTTAAGAATTTTAATTTAAAATTTGTTATTTTATTTGAACTTAAAATTTATATTTAAATAAAATTATAAAATAATTATCTTAAATATTTTTGTAAATATTTTACACTTAACTATATTCAACATTTTTAACTTGATACTAATCTTTCATAATAATTGTTAGAAAAGTGGGTTCAAGTTAGATGGCTTGAGGCGTGAAAAATCACTATCTTTAAGGAAATATTTGCCCCCACTAGTTGCTGCAAGGTTTTGACAAATTTCCCTCTGGGATACAACAAGCCTAATGTTCTCTAAGATAGCAAAATCAATAGAGAACCAAAGATGAACTTCAATTAAGAATAAATATGAAAAAGATAAAAAAGAAAAGATTGGATTGTGTATTAACCATGAATTGGATGTTAAACCAGCCTTATATAAACTTAAAGACACCCATTCATAATATACATGATTGTTCATGGCACCTCTCGGGAAAACATATGACCATTCATGGCATTTGTATTAAAAAGACATGTCTTTTCATTACACTTCTTCATTTAATTTCTTGCATTTCAAACTATTTTTCAACAATCCCCCACTTAGTTTGTAATGCAAGATTAAAGACATTTCATGCATTTAAGAGGTATCTTTCGATTTGATCCTCTTATTAGTATAAGAACTTCAAAGTTCTAACGAAATATAGGTGGCATGGAAGCTTTGAACCTAGATTCCTATGTGTTAGAACTAGAAATGCTATACACATGAAACCTTCATTCTTCTTAGAAGTTCATTTAATAACCACACTTTATGGCCTTGTGCTACCTCCTAGAATTCATGAACATTTACAAGATATATTCCTTGTTGAAGCGGCACCACTTCCCATATTCATATAGGTGAAGACCGTTAAGAATTTATTCCCTTTTAACTTTTCATTAAGAGTGCTAACACTCACCCTCCTTTAGTACTAATCTTTTGACTCTTTTAGGATCAAACTTAGTACTTAGTCCCTTGCTTATAACTTGTTGTTACCCATTGAACTTTTGACTAGTGATGTGCTAGGAAAAGTTGGGTTTCCATTACAAGCAAAGTTAATTCATATGTCTCAATCCCAAACCTGTTGATGTGCTCTTTATCAAATCTCTCGAGAGACCCTTTGTGAATAGATCCGGCAGGTTATTACAGGATTTGACATATATGATGGCAATAATACCATCTAAAATCAATTGCCTTACATATTCATGTCTAAGGCTTATATGTCTAGATTTTCCGTTATAAACTTTACTATATGATCTAGACATAGTCGCTTGGCTGTCACAATGTAAGGATATGGCTGGCATCGGTTGTGGCCACAACTCGATATCCAATAAATTGCACCTCCTCCTTACCCGCAGCCTCTAATGCTATAAATTCATATTCCATTGTTGAATGCGTTATACAAGTTTGTTTCTTTGATGCCTAAGAAGCCGCACCTCCTCTCAAGGTGAACACCCAACCCGATGCCGGCCATATCCTTACACTAGTTATCCAACTAGCATCCGTGTAACCTTCCAACATGGCTGGAAACTTGTTATAAAACAATCCGTAATTTATAGTTTTCTTCAAGTCCCAAGTACTCTCCCAATTGCCTTCCAATGTTCCACACTAGGATTACTAGTGTACCTAGATAATTTACAAACCGTGAAGGCAATATCCGGTCTAATGCAATGTGTAGCATACATTAAACTACCAATAGCACTAGCATATTCCAATTAAGCACCACTCTACCTGTATTTTCGGTTACTTTGCATGAGGCATCATATAGAGTATTTGCTTCTTTGATGTCCAAGTGTTTGAATTTGTTCAACACGTTTCCAATATAATGAGAATGGAAAAGAGCCAAACCCCCACTATGTTTCGATATCTTAATTCCCAAGATAGTATCTACCTCATTTAAGTCTTTCATTTTAAATTGTGACGTTAGATACTTCTTTGTTTCATTGACACCCAACATATTAGTGCCAATAATTAACATATCATCCACATATAAACATATGATGACACCATATTCTTGTGTAAACTTAGAATATATACACTTATTGGCACTATCATGCTTGAAACCATTTTTTAAGATAATATAATCAAATTTCTCATGCCATTGCTTGGGTGCTTATTTTAATCTATACAAAGACTTTATTAACTTACACACTTTGTTTTCATTACCCGGTAAAACCAAACCCTTTGGTTGCTCCATATATACTTCTTCATCTAAGTGACCATTTAAAAATGCAGTTTTAACATCCATTTGATGTACATACAAATTATAAATAGAAGCTAAAGCTAATAGTATCCTTACGGATGCTATCCTTGCAACCGATGCATAAGTATCAAAGTAATCTATTCCCTTTTTTTGCCTAAAACCTTTAGCAACCAACCTAGCTTTGAATGTTTGTATTGAACCATCCATATTACATTTCCTTTTAAACACCCATTTACATCCAATAGCCTTTGAACTAGGAGGCAAACCAGTAATGACCCAAGTATTATTTGATAATAAAAAATCCATTTCATCATTGATTGCTTCCTTCCAAAATGATGCATCTCTTGATTGCATTGCTTCCTTATAGGTCTTTAGATCATCCTCAACATGTAACACAATTGGTATCTTATTTAATATCATTGTCCTTGATTGAGCCCAAGTTTATTATCTAAATTGGCAACACTTTCATGGCCTTTACTATACTTTTTGACTCCTAATTATTTGATTTTGTGCTTAAATTAATCCTTGAGTGTGTATTTTTATTTTATGCAATTTGATAGTAAAAATTGTCACAATTGGTATTAATTGCATTTCTTAAGTTTTCTAAGAACAATTGATACTACAAATTTCTATTTGTGATTGTAGGATCCTTGAGGAGAAGGGAGTCAACATGCTAAATTGAAGTCAACAGGAGATCATAGCCTTCGGGAAAAGTACGCCTTGGCGAGCTTGCCTGTCATCGTGGTAAAGAACCAAGAATCAGCCTGAACTTTCGGGAAAATTTTGTCACGGCGAAAGAGCTAGCGAAGAACAAATCCTTTTGGGAAAAGTTTGCCACGATGAAAATCATTTGTCCCCTCGACAAAACGTCAAAAACTCGAACATATTTGGGAAAAATCTCTCACTGTTCTGACCCGACCCACGATCCAACATTTAAAAACATGCTAAATTAGGTTATGCGAGAGACTTGGATAGATATTCATACATCATCTCTCACTCTCGACCATCATCCATTACCCATTTTTCCATTTCTCAACGTCGCTCACTGCTGCCATGGATGCTGTCGGTGTATCTACAGTTGTGAGTGCTCCCGGAGAGATGCTTGGCTAAGCACCATTTCCTCTTGAAGATGTAGCGACGGCTTGAGTTCAATGGGCTTCAAAGGGGAGTAGCTTGTCCATATCTTTCTACACTATTATGAACTCTTGAGTTAGGATTTATGCTTTGTAGTTAGACTTTTCTTGATTAGATTTTAATCAAGAGTTGAGCAATGTATTGTATTATGGATTTGTTTGTGTAGAACTTGGATACTCAAAATATGAAGTTTCATATGTCTTCTTTTACGATTGTGTTAATTCTCTTTTATCTGCCTAGTTGTGTTTGATATTAAGATTATGCTTGATCCAAATTGACCACTTACATTAACTTGTCCATTACACACATTAAGATGCATTCAACAAGGTTTTAAGAAATGGAGTTCATTGATTAAAACCCTGGACTTACAGAGTTCTTTAAGGTTTATCATTCAAAAACTTAGTGAATTTCTCTCCCAAAAGATTTTTTTTGAACCATGATAACCAAAGCTCGTTTTCAAGAGGATTTTATCGCATTTAATCATTGTTTGAGTTTTCACTTTTCATTTCCCAAAAATCCAAAAAAAACACCCTTTTAATACAGTTTTCTTTCATTTAGTTCAATTCATTTAGTTTAATGAAAACAATCCAAACCCCACTCTTAACTAATTTAGTTTGCATTCATGACAATTAGGTTAGCTTAGATCATTTGCTCTAGGTTCTGATTAAGTGAGACGACCTGGGGTTGCACTCTATACTGCAATCCTTGGAATTAATTTTTTTGATTCGATTTCCAAGGAAGTGATCCAAAGACTCAACCACACACCGATTAGCAGCTAAGTTCGTAATTAACCTAATTCAATAACTAATGAAAAATTAAATCAATCAATAATCAATATGAGAAATTAAAGTGCTAAAAAGACAACAAAATAGCAAAATCACAACCCAACCTAAAATTGATCTAGAAATTACCAAGGGAGAAAAAGGGGATTTTAATTCGAAACCAAGAAAACCTAACCAATTATGCAATTATTAAATTAACAGGTCTAGGTGGTCCTAGGGTTAATTACTCTCTCTCAAGTTATAATTCTTAACCCTAATTTGTAATCCCTAATTCAAATTATGGGAATTGCAATCTCTCAATTTGCAATTAATCCAAAACCTAAATTAGTTCTAAAATTGCCTATCAAACTATTAGGAATCTATGCTCGAGCTCTCATTACACGACTCTACTAGTTTGACTCAATTCTCTGCCTATCGATTAACCTAACTCTCATTAGCCTAAATCGATGATTTTTACCTAACTAACCCTCTCAGTTTGTTACTGAATTATTAAGAACAGAATTGAAATTACAATCAAATCAACAAGAAACACAATCGAATAAATTTTATTAATCTTACGAGCAAAAATCGAAAGTGAGTATAAACGTAAACCCAACATTCACACAATGAATCTCAACATCGATTTCAATTCTATATAGAAATAAAACTAAAATAAATGGAAATACTGTTAGGAATGGAATCTTAAAGCAGCAACGGTGGGAAACCACCTATTCCAGTAAGTACTTTACGTCTAGCACATCTCTGTGTTTCTCTTCCTTCATCCTCTTTCTCAATCTCTTGATCTCTTTATAAGTCTCTCTCATATTTAACAAAATTTTGCTCTTTTGGCACTACTCTCTTCACTCTCCAGTGACTCTAGCAGTTGTCTTGTAGTGTGCTATTTATTCTGTAACATCCTTAGGTCAAACTCGGGGTCGAAACAGTCTGAAAAATCACTCAAATTTTGAGTTTTTGTGTCAGCCCAATGTAGGACACAATAGTGGCCCTGCCTGCCATTATTGTGGCTAGTGATTTATCCTTTGTGTCATGATTGTGGCCTGACTTATCGCTCTCTGTCATAATCGTGGTCACTGTGCACGATCATGGCCTATGTCTTTTAGCCTGAAACTCTTCAAATCTTCATCGTTCTTCCCCGTTTACCCTACAACACTAACACACACATCAAGGTACCTCAAAAATATATCAATTAGCTTAAAGATTCAAACTAACCCATAAAAGACACATAAAAATATAAACTAACATAATTAACAAATAAAAATACACTTAACTCTTAATTTAACGCTAAATACGTACCAAGTTACACCATAAAACATCATACACAATGCAACTATCACCCTCTTTAAAGTGTAATAGCCTTTAGTTGCTCCCTTGGTTTTGTTCCTAAAGTGCTAGGAATATTTACCAAATTCCACGTAGAGCAGGTGCTTGACAATTGACTTACTTGGACCTCTAAATTATGGATTGAAGAAGCATGGTTCTTAGTGACTTACTCAAATTTACCTTCCAACTTCTTTTGTGCATCATCTAGAGTTCCAAGCTTATCAAAAATTCTATCCAACTTGGACTCCATCGAGTTTGATTTATCTTGTTGGAAGCTCGCTTGTCTAGGTGGCCTAAACTATCCTCCAGCATTCTGTGTCCAAGAGAAGTTAGGGTGATTCTTCCACCCAGGGTTATAGGTGTTAGAGTAGAGATTGTTGCCCCCTCTTCGTCCATATTATGCTCCCATATAATTCACTTTCTTTGGATTTCTTTCCTTTATCAAGTAACAATCCATGGTATCATGATCCAATTATCCACATAGTTCACACTTTAGTTGTATAGCTTTTACTAGGGCTAAGGATGAAGCTTTCATGTTGTTAAGATCTCGCGTCAATTTGTCGATTTTCGCTTGCATTTTTAGCATTTGATTGACAACCATAATTCCTTTTTGCTCTTAGAATGAAGTAGTTTGTCTACTCTGCTCGTTTGTCCAAAGCCAACTATTACTTGCCATCTCCTCTATCAGCTCTTCTGCTTCATGAACTGTCTTCCTCATCAGTAATCCTCTTGAAGTTATGTCAATCATGCCTCTTGTCAGTGGATTTACTCCATTATAGAATGTTTACAACAAGAATTCCTTAGGTAAGTTGTGGTGTAGGCACTTTCATTGTAAATCCTTATATCTCTTCTACACTTTGTAGATCGATTTTCCATCACCTTGCTAAAAATTGGTAATTTCCTTGATGATCTTAGTGGTCTTCGTTAAAGGGAAATACTTATCTAAGAAAGCACAAACTAGCTGATCCTACGTCGTGACATTGGTTGGGCTAAAGGAATGGTACCAAGCCTTTGCTCTATCTCTAAGGGTAAAGGAGAAAAGCCTAATTTGGATCGTATCTTTCAACATCTAATGTTACGAAAGATATCATAAATTTCAAGAAAGTTCACTATATACGCATTGGGAACTTTGTTTGCTAATCTATAAAACTATACATTCTGTTGAAGCATGTTTAGGAGGGTTGGTTTTATTTCAAATGAGGCTGCTTGAACAGGTGGCCCAGCTACTTCTTGGTTAACTGTATTGAACCCTGGTCTTATGAAGTCTATAAAGGTCCATTGTTGACATCCTTGGTTCACTATGTGGTCCATATTCTAGTAAAATTCCTCCGCCATTGTTGATTTCATGATTTCCTCTTCTTCTTCACGTCAAGCTTTCCTAATGGTTCATTCTAGTCAAGTCATGTCTAAGCCTAAAGTTGAAGCCACACGACTCGAGCCTCTCGTGACTCTTGTGTTCATGTAAGAGCACGATTTCTAAAATAAAAACAAAAGAATGAAAACATAAATTAAAAACTAAACTAAAAGCCTTAAAATATAGAACTAAACTAATCGCCTCCCTAACAACAGTACCAAAAACTTGATCACAAGTTTTCAATATGAAAGAGCTTTAATAATTTGATCCCGATATTCTACAATCTATCCAAAACCTAAATTAGATCTAAAGTTGTCCAAAAACTACCGAAAACCTATGCAAGATCTCTTTTTGCATAAATTTATCGATTTGATTTAATTCTTGTTCTATTAAATTACCTAAGTCTTGTTAGCCCAATTTAATGATTTTTCACTCAGCTCACCCTCACAGTTTATCATCCAATTATGCAAGTACTGAATTTAAATCACAAGAAATCTAATAAAAACGCAATAATCAAATTTCATAAATGTGAAAGATAAAATAACTCAAAGGTGAGTTTAGACAATCCTCAACATTCAACAATCATATCATCAATGGCTATCCCAAATTCTATACAATCATAAAATTAAAACGAAACTAGAAATAGAATCGGAATGGATGACAGGGGCAACAACAGTGGGAAACCTCTTATTCCGGGAAGTACTTCGCATAGGCCTCTTCTCCAGGTTTCTCTTCCTTTGTCTCTTTCTCAATCTCTTCATAAACCCTCAACCATCTTGGAGTAGAAGAGCAATTGCGAAGTCGTGAACCTTTCAGACCTTGCTTGCTCATCAAAGAGCTCTCTAAGATGATAGACTATGGTATGAGTATCCATAGCCTCGTGTTGCTTTTACAGCTTTGGTGACATAGTGGTTAGCATAATACAACTAGCTATCTCGCTATCACCGAGATGCTTCCTATATGCCTTCTGATCATCATCTTAGGCATCAGCAGCAAGGGATCAGGAAATGGTTCATCCAAGACATAACCAGGCTTCTCGAACTTAAGAACTATTCTTAAGTTCTTGAGCCAGTCAAAAAGGTTTGGTCCATTCAACTTGTTAGCTTCCATCAATGATCTTAGATTCACACTTGTACTCATAGTGTTAACTCGGGTAATAGGAACCTATTGTCAAATAGAGAAAATTTAGAATGAACTTAAATGCATGTCTAGAAGGACTTTAATAACACGCATTATGGCTCCTTCTATTTTCACAAATTCATAACCCTCAATATAAATCTAATAGAACTCGTAGAGAAATTCTCCTAGTGGGTTGATATACAATATCCTTAAGAATGACCTTGGGTTTGCCCAAAAAGCCACCTTAGTTCAACCGATAGGTATCAATCATATCAATTGCATCTTTAATGCAATTATCGAATCTACTGCTATCAACTGTTGATGTGTGCACACTCATTGGGCTATCAACTCTTGACACGTGTACATCTAATGTACACTGCCCAACTTCACCTCTGTCCAAATTGATCTTGGGTTTGCTCAATAAACCAATAGTTCTAGTTAAAACTGATCCATTAATCTAAAAATCCTATTTTTATAATTCGAACATACACGGATATGATTCGAACATATCCGTGTAGGCTTGGGTTTGCCTAACAACCATAACTATAAAAGGACTATGGTTCTCGTCACATTAAAGGAAGGCGTTAGTTTTAATATTCTAAATGAGGGGTTTGATTAAGTTCTCATTTAACTTAGATGATCTTACACATATAGTTACTATAACTACATGGCATAATATGGACTACCCATTCAAATTGTGCCTAAGCCCATAACCATCCATAATGAAAGCCCACTCATTCTCCTAACCATGCATTCTCTACTGCATATATGTAAACACATCATTTTGGTTATGACATCTTATTGATGCCCAATCCAACACTTAGATTTACTATCTTCCTTTTACTAACTTGGCTAAAATTACTAATTTATGTTTTTTTATTAGAATTAATATTAATATAAGTAACATGAATTCCTAATTCCAGAAATTAATTCACAATTAATTTACCTTAAAATAATTATTTGATGTCCAAAATTAAACAACTTCAATTTTGTCAAACATACCAATTTTTC
Source organism: Erythroxylum baracoense (assembly GCA_025629805.1). Lineage (NCBI taxonomy): Eukaryota > Viridiplantae > Streptophyta > Magnoliopsida > Malpighiales > Erythroxylaceae > Erythroxylum > Erythroxylum baracoense. The sequence goes on along the minus strand of JAOTAY010000008.1, from coordinate 4,932,123 downwards.
TAGTCTTACTAGAAAATCTATTGCTCTACTAAAATTAATTCAAAATTAATTTCTATAGTTTCAAAAAAAATTTGGTCATTTCATGTGAACAAAAAAATTTAAGAATCACCCAAAAATTATCATGATCACCAAAACATCGATAAGATACTAAAAACAACAACTATGACTTCTAAAATTTTCTAGAAATCAAATTTTGACAAAAACATTTAGGCATGCATCAAACACCAAATTAACACATTTTTATCACATAAAAACATTTTTAAGATTCTGGAACCAAAATCTTTACATACAAAAACATCAAACAAAACAGATCATATAATTTCTGGAAAACTATCCAGATCTAGAAAATTGTTTGATAAAATTATTAAAACATTTTTAATAATTCTATAAAAATTAAAGAGGCATAAAAATGTCCCAAATATATTCACATAATTTTTCTAGAATCAAATTCCAAGAAAATTATGTGTCACCTCATCAGTTTAGCCATTAGACATCACATGTCCAACAGAAAGACAGATTTCATGCATGTTCTTGTAAAGTCGAAATTAAATATTTTAATCACATTAAAAAAAAATTAATCACACTGAATCACATTCATCGTATGAACACATTGGTGAAAGAAAATCATGAAATAAATTTTTCTATAATTAATTTCGAACAAAACATTACAGGACCCTAAGCTGTCACAACCACAAAAACAGTTTTCACATGTCATGTATTCTACAATTAACAAGGCACAAGATGGCTCTGATACCACTCTTAGGGTCCGATCATACATCTCATACATAATATTTATCAAATATATGCAGTAGAAATAAAACAAAACCTCAAAACCTAAATCTATTCATGCATATAGATATAGAAAAACAAAAACATGAAATGTAAGATGATTACATACCTTTTTGACAATCTCATTCGTTCTTTAATCTTCTCCATGTTGGGTTGTCATAAACCACAACGATTAATGCAAACTGTCTCTAATGAAAGTCCACATGAAGATAGAAGGATGAAACTTCACTAGGAGATAGCTAGAATTCTTTCTTTGTGCTAGCAAAGACAAGAACTCTTGAGAGAGTTAGAAAGAAAAAGTGTGTGTGTAAGAAAAAGAACCCTTTTTTTTCTCTTTGTATCTTACACAAGATGCATGAAAATCTTCTCAAATTTTTGCACCATTTGGCCTTCCATATCCCCCACCACTAATGGAAAGTTATGGAAAGTTAATGGTCATGAATAGCATGCATTAATGGAAGATATAGGAAGTTAATGATCATGAATAGCATGCATTAATGGAAACCAGCAACACTTATTTCTAATCCATTCCATGCAACATTTTCTACCACAATCACCATTCAAGACCATTTTACTCATCCTTCGGATCTCCTATATGTGTTGTTAATGGGAATTTTTATATTAATTTTAGATACATAATTTATTAAACTCTTGTCCATTTATGTTTAAATTGAACTAATTAAGAGTTATTTTTTTTAATTCTAGGCACATATTAAATTTGGGACATTTAAAAGCCTAAAGTAAGAAAAGAAAGCAGCTGCGCAGAAGTTAAAAAAATAGAAAGAGTTATGCGTGAAAGGTGACAAAAACTCTCCTAAAATCATGTAGAAAGCAGCAGTTGGCAGCAGATAAAAGAGAGCATGAGATGATGGACTTTTAATACATAAAAGACAAAAGAAGATGGTTGTAGCAGTAGAGTTGAAAAACATGAGGGTTAGGCATAAATGAGGGCTAGAATTTATTCAATATGATGAGACAAAAATAGAAAGGAATAGGTGGCAGCATATAGAAAAAATCAAGCAGCTGGTTGCGTGAATATAGGAGCAACTGGTGGTGTTAATATGGGAGCAGCAGCTGGCATAGACTGGAGAGAAGAGAAGAAATGAAAATACACTCATGCATAGCCCACACTCACTCTTGGACACTCCTCTCCACTCACGTTGCACCATTACTTAACAAACTCTCCACCTACAACGTTGCATGCTGGTTTCCTGACATCTAGCTGCTGGTGGAAAGAAGACACGTAGACAGCTGGTGCATGAAGAAGGGTTTATACGTGAGATGAAGAGGAGAAACACACTTGGCAGCTGGTTGGGTGGAGATAAAAATGTTGAAGACAGCTAATGCTAAGAGGAACGTGAATCAGCTGAAGGCGTCACCCATTTCGCATACCAAAAACGTTAGCTAGTTGGATAATAGAGAAGACATTAGCAGTTGTGGCAAGGAGGACTGGCGCACACACCACTCAACACCCTCAAAACACGTTGCACATTGTGACTTAGGAGATAAAAAACATTAGCTAGGGACACACATGTAAGCTGGAAAAACATTAGTTGGTGGATAAAGAAAATGTTGAAGCAACAACGTGGCAGTTAGGAGACTTTCCACTCCACACACACACACATTATAGCAGCTGGTGGCCTTAAAACATGTTGAAGTTGGTTGTTGGAAAGGAAGGGAACGTTAAACTGGTGGAGGGAAAACGCAAGCTGGTGGAGACACACATTTGCTGGGGACACTCCATAGGCTGAGGAGAAAATTGTTGTAGCTAGTTGTATAAAAAGAAATCGTTTCAGCTGGTGGAGATTAAATGTGTTGAAGCTAGTGGTGCGAGAAAATACAGCTGTGAAAAAAAGGGTGTTTTTAATTTGTTTTTTTCCTTATTTATTTTAATTGTGTGGATTTAATCAATGCAAACATATATTATGACCATGATTTATATTACATTGATGAATATGTGTGAGTAAGTTTTTTTTTAGTTAAGGTTAAGATTGATATTAATTAGGATAATTTTTGTGGTATTGATTTTTACTTGATTGAATGCATACTTAGTCCTAATTTAGCTTGATTACTTAGATTAAGACCTTAGATGATTAAATGTCATAACCAATGGGATTTAATTTGTCAGAAAATTAATCAAGTGACATACTTGAGACTAAAGTATAGACCAACCTTAGGATCTTGTGTGAGGATACCTAGGATTAACGAACTTAGTTTTAGATTTCTTGTATTGAATGTCTTTTATTTCGAATTATCTATTAACCAAGTGGGTAACTCGGATTTAGAAGAGAAGGGAATCCCTATGAACATTGGGTTCAACTTACTTTAGTGAATTAATTCTTAGATCAATCCACCGTTGCAATTTTTAGTTTCCAAACCAATTGAAATCCGATACCTTAGTCGATTTTTTTGACTTGATTAAATCTAGTCATTTTTAATTCATAATTTGCATCTTGCATATTTCCTTGATTCGCTTACTTTATTTTATTTTCAAATCAATCAATTCTTGATCATCCGAGTAATTTTTCATCGTTTAATTTAATTGTCTTACGTGTTGAAGTCCCTTGGGTACGATATCTGGTTCTTACCATTTTATATTACTTGTCGACGGGGTGCGCTTGCCTCTAGTTGGTCTAGATAGAATTCAATTTATATTGCTCTATTTAGATGGCAACATTTTATACCTATTTTTACAAAGAAAATTGAAGTTAATAGATAAATGTTATTAAGTATTACAATTATTGTTGCTCGTAAGATGATGCAAGATCTCTTAAGTTCACAATGGAGATTTATAAGGTTGCTTTTGGTAATTTTGGGATGTCTATTGTTATTCGTTAAAGAAACACACACACACACACACACACACACACACACAGATATATATATATATATATTACTTGTTAAAATTAATAATTACGTTATTTTTGTTTATAATGTTACTTTATTGTCTTACAGTTGCTTGAAGGGACCAATTCGGAAGAGATATTTCAAATTTGCAAAAGTTTGCAATTCGAATTCTAAGTCAATGTGTAAGTTCAACATGATGTAAAATGAATTAGATCACATTTGAATTCATTCATTTCAAGAAAAGGAATAGATTGGAACACAAAACTTTAGACGATTTGATTTTTGTCGAAATAATTTAAAACTTCGAGAAAGGTATGTTCATTATTAAGTTGGATATATTTTCTTATAAATTCTTAATCATTTAATGTTATTAGTTTACTAGGACTCTTAATAGAACAAGTAGTTTTATAGATCCAATTTGCTTTAACTATATCAATCTTTTAGTGGATTAGGTTTATGAGAAATCGAATTTGACAGATAAAAGTGACTTGAAAAAGTATTGACATGTCGTTTGATACAATGAATTTGAAAGATGGTGATGATTAGGCTCCTTTCAATGATAAGGATTTTGTATCAAATAAGAATTGAGGTCATTGCAATTTAAGCAAATATTAATTGAATAAAGTTTCAGGTTTTCATTTCTTCTCTTCTTTTAATTCCACTTATATCTTATATATATGTTAAATTCTATATAACCAATATAAATACAATTGTAGATGTTTTTATTTCAAGTTTTACTTCCAATTGGTTATTTTCTCAACACAAAATTTTGTTGTAAATTGTCATACTTAGAGAGTCATGGATATTTATTATTTATTATTTGATGTTTTGATTTAATTATTATTTATTATATGTTGAAATTATAACATTTTAAGTACTTTGTACTGTCTTTAATTTTATATTTGTATGATAATTAAATGATTTTTTACATATTAATTGTAATTATTATTTATATATATAATATGTTAAAGGTAATATTAATAAAAATAAATAGATTGTCATAATTTCAATTTTCTATTATTATTTTTTTGGAGATATAGTTGATGTAAAATTATAAATTATGATGTATAGTATTTTGAGGGATTATTTGCAATTTTAAAAAAATTCAAGGATTATTTTATAAATTTAAAAAATTACTTGAAATGATACTTAATATTTATCGATACTAATACAGTGTTATATAATAATCAAATTTAATAACGGATTAGGTATTCATAACGTTGGTATTTATACAACTAGTTTATTTTAACGCAAAATCAGCTCCGTCATAAGGCCTTTGAATGATTAATGGTGTATATAAGATAAGACCTTAGCCATAGCCCCTTCATTATTCAGCTGGATATCATATCAAGGAATGACTTATCACATTAAATCATGTTGTCACCATCAGGTATAACTGAGGTTATCTATGTGTTTATATATTATGTTCTCATTTATCTGTGAAAAGAAAATTAAGGCCCATATATATTCGTTGAATATATGTAAGTACAATCGTATGACAACATGAAATCAAAATCGGTCATTTAGTAGTCGGACAACCACAGCAATACGATTTGGTAAATGAAAACTTTGTGATGCTCCAATCAGTAATACTAAGTTGCAAGTCAAAATATTGAGGAAGTAATCCAGTGATTAGGCTCTTTTCTAATCACAATTGTTTTTTTATATCCTCAATATGAATAGTATATCTAGATGCAAGGGAGATGGTGATTAAGCTTTTAAGAAATGCATATTGGATAATGAGAAAAAAGAGTGGAATAGGAGGGGGAAAGGAAGAGGAAAGAAAAGAAAAGAAAATGGAGAGGCAGTGAGGCTGTATAAAAAGAGAAGATGTCATCGGATATTGGGTACCTTGGGATGATCATCGCATTAACTACAAATACTATAAGACCAGAGATATCTTTATCGGAAAATCTCCTCAAATAAGTTTTTTGGGGATCAGTGCGATCGGTACGGAATCACCGCCAGGTCAGATGTCATTTTTAAACTGATCTACAGGAAACACACATGCTCGTGCAATGCAATGATCTGTTGTCAATTACGGAAAAACTTATCATGTTGATAAAAATTGGGTTTAGTTTGCGTCTTTTGGTGGCTGCAGAATAACTTTCTTCTACCATAAGAGGCATAAGATGTATGAAGATCAAATAATGCCAATATCAAAAGAGGCTACTCAAATCGAGTCAAATGAGATACAGAATACCACAAGTACAAGCTTTATGTGAAACTTCATGCATTGCAAGTTTATCCTCCGGGTACAATTGATAAACAAAGTCAACAGAACTTCATCACCAATTAAACAAGCTTACCTCCGTGAGGTCCTGCCAGGCAATACTAATTATCTGTCACTACCTTCATATTGGTGTCTATCACCCCTTACGCCATCAAAATGGTGAGAAAGAAGAAAGGCCACCTGCGTGCACACTAAGCACCGGTACTTACCCTCCTTTGAACAAGTTTGTATAGCACAACAGTGACAAATTTTGAATGGAACCGATGAGTGAACCCAAGCGCCACCACTGAACGTGGTGCATCACGGTTTTCAATATAAAGATGATTAAGAATCACGTGCTGCGGTGCTGGAATAGCTTCAGTAGCATCTGCACTAGCTGGGTAGCTAAGGTAGGTATGTTGGAGGTGTGTAGGCACTACAGGTGGATCACGTGCTTCGTCTTCATGCCCTGGATAGACATTATTATAACTGGAATCTGGTGATTTTGGAACCTCAAATCCCACTACAGTTGCTTCTTCCTGCAGAAGACTTCAATTATGAAGCTCCCACTTGATTTCATTAGCCAAAGAAATACCAAGCTTCACTTACATGACCTTCTCTGCATCGGTTGCTCATCTTCTAATGGACAAGGCTCGTTAAGAGCGAAAGATCATCGAGTTGGCAAGACTGATAAACCTGAAATAAACTAGATTTTGTCCTCCCGTGAACTTCCAAAGATTATGCAGGCATATCCACAAATATTATTAGTTCTTCGATGTTTTACGACCTGGGCTGCCAATTTATTTTATTAGGGGAGAGGGTCAAAAATTGACAGCTGAAGTAAGGTTGAGCGATGATTAACCTGGCATTGATTTGGGGAAAACAATATGTCTATAAACCAAATAAGCAATCGCAAAATGAAAAATATAAACCAATTAAAATTTTAAAGAAATCTTCATCAAATTACGACAACACAGCAGTGAAGAGACACCAAAATGTTCCCAATTCACTCATAGCAGACAAGCATTAGACCATACTCCAATAATCCACAAAACGTTCAAAAGACACAAACCAACAACTTAATTAGTTAAGAAATCAGTTTTTAAGACAGGCTAGAAAAAATCAGCTATTAGAGTGATGGTAAGCAATGACTGAAGCAAGGAAAAAAGCAACACGCTCAATTAACCTACAAGTGATTAATGAATTAAATCAAACCAGAAGCAAGCAGTATTAACTAGAGAGTTGTGGACTTAATTCACTTCTTTACAACAATCATAACACTAGCACTTATTCCACATAAGTGATTCTCTACTTCAAATATATTAGGAAGTTGGTATTTAAACACTTGCAATGTCACAGTCATCTGTTTCATTGCTACACGTTATTATGCCTAGGGTTCCGTATATGTTGTGATTGATTTACAGGTGCGTATCACAGAAGTGTAACCACGCATAACCACCCAGGTCGCAAAATTGAAATCAAAACCTAGGTTTAAGGGGAGAAAATTACAATCTGGTTACCATAAGTGAACTCTGAATGCCTGAAAACTATTGAGTAACCCAAAAGCATATACTCTGACCAAAAGAACTTCCTTTCAAGAAGTGACGAATTCATCCATAATTTAGGTATCATCGATCGCACGCAATTTCGGGAGTCATGAGTAAATTCTTGGATCTAATTCAAATTAACAACAAAGTTATAAATGGATCCTGAGCCGAAAAAATAAAACATTGCCGCTATAATCCACACAACTCATAATCAATTTCTACGAAAATCTTTTTTTTTTGACAATAAATTTGTACGAAAATCTAGTTTCCCAAACACAAGGCAATTATTTTTGACAGCTACATTGTTGAAACGAAAAGCCCCTCTCATCGTTGAAACAAAGAACAAAACGGCTTGAAAGAAGAAAAACTAAAGTATGAAACGACGAAAGCAAAGTAGAAATTGACTTAAGAATGGCCAGTGGGGGGTACAGTTTAATTATTCGGCAACCGTAAACTTCTGAGGCTGATTCCGGCAACACCACCAACGGCAACCTGCAAACTTCAGCAGCGATAAGCGAAGCAAAGATTCGGTCGTCAGGAAGGAGCCGAAGAGAATCAAAACGACACAGAAGTTGAGTGACGAAGAGGAGAGCAACGACGTTAGGTGGGCTTTTAAACTTACTTCAGCTCCGTAACGGCGTAATTTCACACGCACATGATCTAATTAAACGAAAATGTTGACTCAGTCAACGTTGAATTAGGTCATAAACATATTCTGATGCCTTCTCCCTGTATAACCAATGATTTAAAAATCGGACTAAACCGGTCAGTTTAATCGGATTAAATGCAGACCGGCTAGAATTTTGGTTCGTTTTTTGATTTTGACCGTTATGAATAAAAACGAACCAAAATT